>CAJVPI010000576.1:0-26263 GCA_910592345.1 Paraglomus brasilianum
AGATGCTTTGGAAGCAGAAAGCAACATAAGTTTTAACTAATATCTGTGTTATAATATATAAACACATAAAGCGCAAAACACAATTTACAAGCACTTTATACACTTTATAACTAAGCGATGAGGCTATGAATACCTAATAAACGTGTCTTTGAACGTGTTAAGACGCGTCAGGTGTCTTATGAGAAAAAGATATTCAATAATAGTTAGCCACTGTGATAGCCAATTATATTCAACCTTTCTCAATGGTTATATTAAAAAAGTTAATTATATCAATCACATGATCGGTACTACGTTTAAATTTAGTCAGACTTCATTTCGCTCCATTGTTGACTGTATTTTCCCATGTCACGACATTTTTCGACGAGAAAAACACGCTTTCATACTTCGACCTCACAAAGAAAACTAGAGAACCTTATCTCAGACACCTCAGAGTCAGGGTCTGATTTCTCAGAGTCCGAGCAGTTGACAACTTCATTTGTAACTCCTCGACTGTCATGTCCTGGTTTACCACCAATTAGAACCCCATGTTCTATATGTAGGGAGAAAGAACCGTTGCGCAGGCTTATGATCTGTCGAGGGTGTCGCATGTGTGTTCATACAGGTTTGTACCAATAATTGATGGCGAATAAGTTTATACCTTTCTTTGTTATAGTCTAATTTGTTTTCTGGAGCAGATTGTTATGGTCAGGTCAATTATGATAAACCGCCGAGGATGTGGTTTTGTGATCCCTGTGACAACAAGAAATCAAAGGGAAGCAAAGGCAAAAGACCGTATAAAATGATCAAGGTATTTTAATACAATTCATAATGCTGATACGACGAATGAATGACTAAATAAATCCTGTTCTGTTTAGATTAATACGTGTTGCCTTTGCACGCAAGAAGAAGGCAAAAACAATTCACTGAAGCGCACTTCAGGATACAATTGGGCCCACGTTCTCTGTGCTATTTTTGTAGATGGTCCATCCTTTCGTGATTCAGACGGAGTAGACTTTATAGAAGATATCCATGAAATTCCCCAAGAATGTTGGCGCACAGTAAGATTAGCATTTAACACAAGATACGCTAGGAACTTATACCATAATTCCGTTAAACTAATTTTTTTTTCTATTCCAAAGGTTTGTGATATATGTCGAACGCGTGGTGGTGCGTCCGTAAAGTGCTCAGGTTATGATGAATGCCACAGAGCATTCCATGCGACATGTGCTCAAACAGCAGGCTATAAAATGGGATTTGAGGTACTCCCCAGATCCAGCACAGATCCTCCAAGACATGAATTCGGAAACAACATGGATGGACAAATGATTGCCAGAGTATGGTGCCCATTTCACGTAAATTTACCTCCCAACTTTGTAAAACTCGGAGCCCGTGATTTGACACAGCAAGATGTATGTATGCAGCCATTCCAATATGTGAATTGGCTTTACCATCAATTCCTTTTTGTTATGGTTGTTTTTAATTTCATGTGTTCATGATATCTTCAGTCTGCAACGTACTGTTATGCACGTGTATGGAAGCAACTGGACTTTACAACAATTGAACAGAAAAGAAAGCGGCGCTATTATCTTACTCCATTTTGGGATCCGGAATTGATGAAATATTCTACACCGATTTCGTACACGAAAGATTCCGATCCGGTAGCGTCTCAGCCTCAACCTCAAGTTGGAGATTCAACATTGCCTTCTCCAGAGGTGATTGACAATCCGTACAATACGACAATTGCCCTCTTACCCTCGCCGCCACAACCACCGAACGAAGAAGCCAATGATAATCACGATAGTCCGTCTACGATTGAGGCATGTTCAGACTCTTCTTCACCACCGCCCCCTCCACCACCTCCGCCCCCTTCATATTTAACGTCATCGTCAGCTTCGACATCAAGGTCAGTATCAGCATCATCATCACCGTTCCAGCCATCATCACCATTGCCAGTAGTATCTTCGCCTTCGCTATCACGATCGCAATCGCAATCACAATCACAAGCACAATCGCCATCACAATCACCATCACAATCACAATCATCATCACCCTCATCGTCACCCTCGTTGCCACCCTTAACGTTACCGTCAAAATCAGCATCGCGACATGATTCCACGACTTCAATAGAATGGCCTCCAGTAGCAAGCAGATTTCCACAATATCCTCGCATGATTCCGTTCAAGAAGATTTCATGTACGAGATGTTCCACTTCTATATCACCGAAATGGTGGCCAGCTAATGATACGCCTCCCCCAGTTTCAAAGAGCTCCCAAACAGCCAGAGTAGTTGGCTTTACTGTTACAGGCCCTGTTATATGCCACAAATGTTATTGGGAAGAGAATGAAACCGTCAAGAAGTATGATGCCATAGATATTGCCAGGATGTTGGTTAATCCAAGGTTCGTCTCAGCCAAAGACAGATCAAAATCTATAATAACAGAAGAGGATGATCCTCAGAATCAAATAGAGAACACATAATATAGAGTGCATATCATCATGAATATAGTTACGTTGTGTATTGCATTTCGATTTAGAGGTGATCAGGATGTGAGTACGATACTAATCTATCCATCATACATTTAGCAGAGTTTCTCCTATTGCATAGAATACAGACATACTTTGCCTATTGTGCAAAGATTCACATTAAGCACGCCTTCAATTATTTTCGAGTAATTTTGGTTATAATAACAGAATTTTAATAGCTTAATAGAATAATACAGGATTTATGACAGATCTTCAACAGCCTAGTTGAATTTCCAAGATTATTTAATAAATGATTCAAATTTGATTTTATAAGTGAGGCAGCGCATACGCTTTATTATCAAACGATTTCCGTAATCTTCTATTCAATTCTGGCAAATTCCCGTGTGTATAAATAAGAGTCGAAGTCTCTTTCCTATAATCAACAACCCATCAAATTGACCATTATTATTGTGGAGAGAATCAATAGCAAATAGCATTGAGCTATCAACCATATTCTAATAACTCATATTTATAATTCTGGATAAAACTATACCCACAGCAAAAACTGCGATGACGATTTTATTTCATGGCGGAGTAATCTTATCTAGGAAGATATGGTCCAAAACATCTATTCTCCTAGACGCCATTCTCTCTAGCTTATACTAATGGCCTTCATAGGTCGAACGATATCCACAAATTGCAATGGATAAAGCGTTCAAACTGTGATGTGTAGTTTCTTGTGATTTGGTTCCCCTCCCCAGTTCACACTCAATACATAAACAGCAGCAAGGTGGTTGATCATAAGGACCGCTTCTATTCCAATATCTCTCAAATTTACCGAATCATGTCAATAAATGAACAGCTTTAGTATAACAACGGTTCCGAGTCACATTTTCACGATTGCGTTGTCAAACCGTTTTGATTGTTAATGGGTTGCAGACTCTCATACGTTCAAAAGTAGAATCAAATATATTATTTAGCACGCATTCGAATAAAAAGAGAGAATCGAGTAACAGAAAATAAGATAATATATTTAAGCTCGCGGCTTTTCCTTTTTCTCTTTATATCTACAGAAAGAATGTGCCGGTTTGTAACGAATCAATAAATATTGACAATACACGCAAAGTTCAGGAGTTTGGGTCATCTTATACTTACAAAGCAAGTAGGGAAACTCCAGAAACTTTGACAACCTTAAATCGGACACCGGGAATATCACCGACCTAGATGTACATAAAACCAACAGCTCGTTATCTCATTCATACCAAAGCTTCTTTTTAAGCCTCTGTGTTTCGCAACACGATCGCAAAAATCCTCGCGCCTTTACATCTCCTATCTTTCACTAATACTTACAGCGCGGCCTTTTCGACCGAATCCAGCAATAAGCACTTCATCGTTTTCTTCGACGTAATTCAAGCAACCGTCATTGGGCACGAAGGCTGTGACTTTTTTGCCATTCTTGATTAATTGAACACGAACACATTTTCGAATGGCAGAGTTGGGTTGTTTGGCTTCGACACCGCTGTCGTATTAGGATTAAAGGTATAAGGAATAAACAAAAATTCGTTAATGCTGAACACAGCGCCTGCACGATCTCTTCATCGTAAAATAGCATCGTTCTTTGTTATTGACTCGGCCAAATCAAAATGTGTTTCATCGACTCATCGGTAGAAACTTTCACATACAAATCGTTATCTCTTAATTGTCGTTTCCTTCATCGTAAAATAGGAATACTTACATCTTTTCGAGAACAATGCCCTTGGCGTGAGATGATCCACCAAATGGAGATGATTTGTATGCAGTACCCAAGGCCCTTTTCTTATATTGCTTGTCAGCCCAGCGTGAATTACGACGATGCGTACGTAGCTTACGGGCACTCTGCAATCCTCTTGGCTTCCCCTTACCTATAATTTTAAAGAATAGAAAATGAATGCATCTCCAGATCACTCTTCACACTTGTTGCAAACAGCAGTTTGTTCAGCAATGAATTCTTGTTGATCCATTCGCTATGTATCCATCCATTTAAGGTCTACAAGAAGATAAACTCTTCTTCTCGAGTTTAAACCACCAGATAACGTTTTACTTACCCATGATGCTTTATAACTAAGAAAAGGGATGTGAATAATTCGAGAAGGATTTCCTTCTATCCGATCTCGGTAATTTTTTATGTTTGTTACGTCATTAGACTACTCTGTAGTACAATATCGGTTGGGAATCTTATACGAAGTGTGTGATAAAATTTCGGTAGCAAACACTACTACTACCCACTGACTTTTGAAAAGATCAGGCCGTTATTTGACATGGATATAGGCACTCCTCTCCCATTACTGCCTCACGCAAGAATGATTACGCCGATTACAGCAGATCGGTCATTCTATATGACGCCGGTGACGTCCTTTATGAGATCTGCGCCGACGCCAGCGATCTTCGCGTCTGGAGGTGCTAGGACTGACTATGTGAGTATAACAGAGTGATTGTCGCGCGTTTTTTCCTGAAGAAAGGATTGCAAATTGTGAATTGGAATACCCATTATTGTCATTGCGGCAGCTGATGATACTTAATTATGTCTTTTTTTATTTGTCTATTGTCATAACTCATACAGCCAGAATCTATCATTCAAGATGATATTGAAGGTACGAGTTCAATGGTTGTTTAAGAATGCAAATCTCTGACCTTTCACTCACAACCCACAACATTCACGTCCATTGCAGAAGAAATTAGCGACATTAATGAATCGTTTGATCGATTTGCCGAGCCTACTAGTAATCTTAAACGGGAAGTAGACGATGAAGAGTTGGATAATATAATCTGTAGTGTTGTCTTACATTACGAGAAGATCTCTGACCGATGGTAAGCTACATGAGGCGCGTGAGAATTGACATCTTTTTGTGAAAAACAGACGATATTAGGCTATAATGTGAATATTCAAATTAGTTACTAATGGAATAGGTTTAAGTTATACCAGGAAGAAGGGAAGGGGTTCTTTGGAACGAATATGCGAGTAACAAAACTATGGGAATCCGAGAGGAACACTTGGAAATTGATTCGGCTGTTAAAAATGTACGAATTATTGCTGGTTTTACATTGTACAGCATTATTGATTCTCTGGCGAGCTACATTAGCGACTCTTCATATAATTATTCTTGCAGGATTCGAGATAGATCAGATCAACAACTCGATTTAAATGACCTGGAGCGAGAATATGCGAGCGACGCAGAGTTGTTCAAAGAACTTTTAGTCACAGAACCAGAATTTGCCGAGGCATACGTGAGTATAATGCTATCATCTGTAACTGTCCTTGATTTGCGTAATATGTCCTTCTACAATTGTCAAATTACTGGATTATTGTTTCTCATATTTTGTGTATCGCTCATTGCTTATTCTTCTATTTCTCGTTTCATCATTGTCGATGCTTCCAATTGTAGATTGTAAGGCTATGGTTACAGGAAATAGCACCTGAGTTTGAACCAGTGGAAGTAACACCTAATTACCTACCTAATACGCTAGAACAAGCACAACAAAGTAGTGGTCCCTTGGAACTTGATCCTGATGGACCTATACGTCTTAGCCAACCGCTAGCAGATCCTGATGATGTGAGTCAAGCGACTTGTGAGGTTTTTACATTACGATATATATGATTATTTATTTTGCTTTCTTTTCTGTAGGAATATGATCGAGCACTAGTGAAATCTGTATTTGAATACATTAGAAGAGGTCAAGGACACTTTGCCTCGGATTTGTGTGAGAAAAGTGGACATTATTGGCGAGCTGCTAGTATAGGAGGATGTAATTTATATGATGATTCTATTACAGGTAAGAATGCTGAGAATTAAGCTTAAGGACGAAGCAAAACCTTGTTGCGTTGCGTTGCGCATCACTAACTTACTACTGTATATTCACAAATCCATGTTCAGAGAACGACTTACAGGCTATGGATAGCGTTGATAGCGAAGTTGATGGATTTGACGTGCTTCCTAACGAGGATGAAAGGAAGATCGGCGCTGTCAATAGATCTCTATGGCGTTCAGTCTGTTTCAAGCTTGCAGCTGATGTGAGAAAACATTATTTTACGTAATCTGTAACCAGTGCTCTTCCGCATGTATTAACTATATGCCAAATACGACTCTTATTCTTAGAATAGACTCGACCACTATGAGAGAGCTGCTTACGGCGCGCTTTGTGGTGACTTGGACAATGTAAATGGTTTTTAGAATTTATGGGAGCATCATCGCGTTTTTATTGATTACCGGTTGGATTCTTGTAGACTATGAGAGTGTGCAATACGTGGGAAGATTATGTATGGGTGTTTTATAATGCGATTGTTGAAGATAAACTAGAACAGGTACAGTATATCTGCATAATCGCATTGCTTTTATTATTATATCTACTCGTATAATATACAAACTAACAGAAATTTTGGGTCACGTTTTTTTAGCACTTGAGATCTGCTCGTAAGAATGTTCAAGAAATAGATGATGAACCTCTTGATACCAATGGAGATACTCAGAAAATACATGAACCGTCTGTCATATTTCCTTTGATCGAGAACTTATTTACCAAAATCCAGTCTTTGTCGACTATACGGTATTTACTCTCTTGTACTTTACTGTTTTCGTATTTTATCCGATACTCAAGAGCATTTTTCAACTTAGTGATCCTGACCAGGTCACATTCCAAGAAGTACAAAAACTGTTAATACTCAATAAAAGCAAAGACGCAGTTGAATACTTATGTAACGAACTAGAGGAACTTAAGAAGAAAGAAGAGTATGTTATTCTTTGCATATTTATTACGTTAATTATTATCAATAACTCGTTCAACTGACTATTGTTCGAATAATATCAATCTCGTCGACAGTCCTCTTAAATTCCAACATCTATTGCGCTTTACCACGCATTACGTACTATATTTGAAGAAACTTAGAGCCGATGCCGATAAAGAGCAGACGAAACTCATACTAAAGGATTACGTCAAATTCCTAATCACGCTTCAAAGAGTAAGGAACTGTTGGCGTTTTACTTAACTGTCTTAAATATTTGTACTGATGTATACTTTTCTTCTTATTTATTTCTTCGTAGAATGATATAATCGCGTTATATACTTCAATGATAGATGATGAGAGCGAAATAATTGATTTATATGCATATTTCCTATCAAGTGCGTTTGTTATTGTATTAAAAGTCAAGTTATTGCGAGCTCGTTCATACTTGTGAATAGCAACGGGAATGTTAACAAGCTAATATTAGAAGTATTTTCGTTATCTCAACAGGATTCAATGCCGATGTTGAGAGATACGTCAGAGTCCGCTACCTCAGTTTATTGACCGAACCATACGGTTTACCAATGACTCGAATAGCAAGAAGAACAGTACAAATGATATTTGAAGAAGCACAGGCAAAGGTAATTGTTTCACAGAATTATTTACAACTATGTATATATGCATAGCCTGTTATTACTATAATACTGATTCCTTATTTATAGGAAGAAATGCCCCAAGTGGAACAAGTTCATTTATCTGAACTTGGTGAACCAATCACGCCAGACGACCACTTCCTAATAGTATCACTTGACTGGCTCACTGTTGAACCTGAACAACTAATGGAAGGAATGATATTTGCCAATGCGTTATGTAGGCGGTTCCTGCGTACGTAAACACATATATTAGCAGTTCAACGTGCACTGTGATATGACTGTCTTCTCATTTCTCTCACGTTTCACATACAGTCTTTGGAAGGCTCAATGCTTTCAAAGAACTCATGCGATTTCTCCAAAAGCATCCTCAATATAGTCCTATGGTGATGGCGTCGGAGAGCCAGTTACAAGAGCGCACACCGTATTATGAATTTGCGGGATATAGCAGTCTACTGGAGTTCTTCGAAGCATATGACAAGTGGTATGACACATGGACACGCAGGCCAACTACAGGGTAAGTTGATGGAATTGGAATGTTGATCATGTTTATATTTTTTTATGTAAAAATAGAACGAACTATTAACGCTAAAGCATGATTTAACCTGAATAGGCAGAGCTATCAACAGGAAGCAGGGGAATGGAAATTGACTATTGAGGTAATACAATTTATGACTACAAGGAGTTGAATCATAGTCATATATTAACACAATATTTGCCTTTGAAGCACGAGACAGCAGAGGTAGAGAAATACTTTAGGAGGATAATGTACTCTGTATGGGGACAGAAGAACCCACAGAAAACTCTAACGGATGTGATAGACAGCATGGAAACGGGCAAGTAATCGGATATAGTTACAATATCATAGTTATAACAATTGACATGTTTATGCCAACGTTAAACGACTTTTTGTTAATACAGATCCAATAGCAGAGATATTAATGCAAGAACTGGACAGAGAGAATGAATTAAATGATGTCCGATATATTTATATTCCTGAACTTGTAATCAGAATGCATAACGTGCTATACGAGACTCGACAAATTACGGGAGGGTATGTGAATGAATTTGAGAGCACACAAGTAGCAGATATAACGTTGCTTATACAGTTTTGTTCATAGGAATCTCGCAAAAAGTCTCAATCTCGCGAACGTTGTTGCTGACGCAGAGCTCAAGTTCTACGAACATTTCCAAGCGTCAAAGAAGATGACTCTACTTTTAACTCTCATCAGAGATAGTTCTCTTGCGCTGATCGAAGACAATGGGAAAGCATTTGCTTAATGCCGACACTTGTTAAATATATATGTACACACTAACTTCGACATTGAGGATAATTTTCTAATTACAGGAGAAATTTTTGTCTTGTTCATAATAATTGGTAATTGTGTTTATTCTCATGTTAAACAGTCAAGTTCATAATTTCTTTACTCCACCTAGAGAACAAATAAAAGTATGTAAATGCATGTAGCTGATATTGTGGTAGATGGGATTGATCTCATTGAATGTGATTTCCTTGGGAAAGATATGATGTTTACTGCATTATTCCAGTCACAATGATGAAAGAGCGTCCATTTTACATATTTATACCGCATTGACTGTTTAACATCTCCAGATAGAAATATTATTAAAGCAAGTAGTCTGTTTTCTACTGGAATGTTTGTAAAACTAGCGTTCGATATAGTTCTTTCTCTTAATAAGGCTTGACTATATAATATATCCACACATGCAAATTATTGAAACTACTGATGTTTAATTATGAATGATGGGCTATGAGCAAAGTATTAGTGTCGCCGTTTGAGCAGTGTACTGTCTTGATGTCTATCAATTGATGTAAATTTCACTTTTTCTTGCACAGTTCACACACTATAGCGTACGACCCATATTTTTCCTCTATTACTATGCAGACTAAACGCTTTTTTGGCCTTAGAGACCATTTCTGTCCTTGTTTTCCTCTATTTAAGACGAAATAAACGGTGTGTGGCGCAGTAAAAATTTGGTACAGATTTATTTTTCCAAGCCCAAATCGAAAATATTACGTGAACTGTCACACAAACAGCGTCAACACGTGATTAACGAAAATATCGTACGACAAAAAGAAAATCAGGCCATAGCCAAATTTAGTGTAGATAAACATCATACGATGTTTTGTGCCGTTATTCGGATGTTTTTGCCAAAATGATGAAGATGTAGTAAATCGGTGAGTAGCAAAGGTGAAGCTGAAACGGTAGAAAAGTTGGAAACAATAAGTAATATCAATCGATACAGTTTTAAAATTCTTGTACCAGCAAAGACCAGAATGTTACCGAAGTAGTAAAGATTTTGCAGACGGGTTGAGCCAGTCATTCAGCAAAATCCATTTGAGGATAAAATGATCGAATAGTAATAGGAATCGATAATATTTAATATAATAATTCGTCACTATTCACATGACTTTGGCGCTGGCTATAGAAAGACAGAATTTTGCCATACCTCATGATCAAAATTACGTGCATAAACTTCTAACTTTAAATCGAACGATCATCGACACTCAATTGCGTCATGCATTACGAACTTCCTTTTCAAGTTGAATATTCGGAATCAACAATTAAATAAGATAACCAGTAGGATTCCACTGCACCAGAACTTGGCCAGTAAAAAGTGAAAGTCCAGAGTCTAGACTTTACCAGACATTCTATTTATATTCCCATAAAAAGTTAGTTCGAATTGTCAACAATTCGACAATATATTATTGTGTTAAAAATTGGCGACCATAGAGCCTCAAGATCTTTGATGGCGTGGAGGGCTTTTTGAATTGCCAAGAAACCGAAACTCACTGCTAATTTGAAGAAGTCAACTTAAACATTTCTTGGTTCTGTAAAATATTCCCCTTTGCTATTTGCTCCAAGATTCTGACTAAGTGGTCGTCCTTTTCCGCGGTTTTTGCCTCATCATTTTTGCAAAGTGAATTTGGGAAACAGCACAAAACATATATTATCCTCTTTTCAACCTGATCTATTTCAGAACTTGTTTTCTTTTCCTACTTGCAGGGAAATATAAAAATCGTGGCAATTAATTTCTTCTTCCATTTAATCTGCACGAGTTCTTGTAATACTTCGCCAAATTCTTTCCAAATTGAGGGTTCAGTGTTAAGAATTTGTCATTTGAAACACGTTGCTTTGGTTCGATAGCAGTGTATCCGAAAGCTATTTCATTGTGTAATCTCGCAATCACTTTACCTCTTTCAGCAATAATATTATCTGCGGTGGGTTGTAAAACTTTTTTGGATAATTCTATTTGTTCGAGAGTGGCTGGTTTATACTCTTTTGCTCACACTCATTTCCGTAACTTTCTTTGTATTTAGGAACTATACGAGTAAAAAAATGAGGAGAGTTTTGACCGGCAAGTGTACAAACGGCGGTCATTCGAAATCTTTACTCAGAAATCCACATACTAAAAATCAGTATAATGAAAGCGGTTCGCCGATGCCCACTTGATGCTGTTGTCCAAGGTAGGCAGCCGTAGCCTTAGTTTATTACGACAAAGAATACCATCAAGATGATAAAGAAAACCAATCTTATTCGTTAGGTGCGCGCACTACTAACTGAAATCAAGAATAACGAACAAAGAGAAAATAAGAAGAACAGCAGAACGATTAGAAGAAGCAGAATGATTAGAGCGAGCCCCCTCGAATCTGAGGTTTATGGCGCTTGCGCTGGGGGAAATGGAAATGGGACTGGAAATGGGACTGGAAATGGAAATGGAAATGAGCTGTACACTACCGTATCTTATAGAACATCGAGCTTTGGAAATAAGGAGCTACTAAAGAGTGGAAGCGGCCGATCGAGCAAACACTTACTTGCGTTTGGGGGTGGCCGGCCCACCCTTACGCGTTCGCGTGAGTCGTCGGGTCGGTCGTTTTTGCGGCGTTGCGGCGTTACGCCTTTTACATCGTTCGATTCGCCAAGAAATGCTCTTTTTAATAATGTGATTAATAGGGTGTGGCATCCCCTTTTGCATCCAACACAGCTTTAACTCTTCGAGCATACTATTCACTAAATTGTTGATCACATTATTATGTATTTGACCCCACTCTCTCTCAGCGCAGCAAACAGTTCCGCTTTATTTTTTGGTTTTACTTTATCTCTTCTAATTCATCCCACAAATGCTCTATCGGATTAAGATCAGAACTCTAGGAAGGCCACTCAAGCGAATCAATTAATTTTGACTCTTTCCGTTTAACTGTTGACTTCGCTGTGTGGCAGGGGGCATTACCATCTTGAAAGATATAGTTTTCTATGCCAAGCTCTTGTAGATACGGCAATAAATATTTGTATATACTTGGCCGCATTAATATTCCCGTCCACTAAAATCAGCGGCCTCATCCTGTCTTTACAAAACATCTCTACACCATCAGAGTTCTTTCCAGTTGGTCTTGCTTATATTTTTCATCACACCTCCCCCAGACAAGCTTGTGAGCATCATTCTTAAATATTAGATATCTTGGTCCATCGTAACTACCCTATCCCCCAATTCCTCATCCTCTTATACCATTCTAAACATATCTTCTTATTTTTCTCAGTTACTAATGACTTTTTTGCAACTCTACTATAAAACCCATAATTATGCAAAGTATGCTGTACCCGTTCTTTTGAACTTACTGAAATAGTAAGATAACGGCTTGAGCGTCTCTTTTACTCAGTTTGCATGACCTACCAGACCGATGTGTTGCTGTAATGCACCCGCCATCCATATATCGTTCAATTACATCTTGAATAGCTCCCTCTTGAACGTTTGATTATAGCGGCTAAATCCACGTTCAAAACAATCAGCCACAACATTCCAGGTCGTACAAATATTATTCCTTTCATTGGACGCTCAGGTGCCCACTCTCCATAAATAGGGGTGTTGTGCGACCTGGCAGAAAAATTTTAAGGGTTAAAAGCACAATCAGGCGATCGACATCAAATTGTTGAGAATTTTTGTCAGGGGCTTACGACGATTCTAAAATTTATTGGCTTAAAGTACAGTCATTTTGCTTCAAAATAATATAATTTTTAATGACGGTTACTAGAAATTGTTTGTGTACATGTGGTTTAAAAAAAAAAGTCTTAATAGTCAAATCTTACGTTGTACGTATAACTTTCTTGGCGAGTCGAACAATGTAAATGTTACGGCCCATATTGTCACTATTTGCTTCCATTTTATCACATATGTATTGTGTTGGCATCATCCAAATGTGATAATCCCAATTCCGTAACAATCGACTGGTTAATTAAATCCAAAATAATAATAATGTGATTTACTCGGAATTCGATACTACATTAAGAGAGTTTCTTTTGAGCGTAATAAGACAAAAAAACAAACGAGAATTCAAGATTATATTCACGATATAGAATAGAGCTGCAAAAAAGTTCCTCTACCCAAATCCATCTTTACTGTCCTGTTAGATACATATGAATAATCACTTTTCTAATAAACATGCTAAGCACTTAAAAGAATGTTATCGCTAGCATAATGGTGATATTCTTAAAATTTTATTGAATATTTAACTCCGCTATTTATAACGACCGAAATGTCATGTAACATATTACGGTCTCTATATGACTACTATGCGGCATATAACGACCGCTGTTTATAACGACCGATTTTGCTTTACACGAAGTGGTACCTCATTTGTATCCCACCCCTATTGTAATCCCTCGGCTATATCCCAGCTTTTCAGTTCCCTTATTGTATATCAGTATAAATCCACCTCATTTGTATCCCCCCTATTGTATCTCTTATTGTATATCAGTATAAATTGTATCCCACTCAGATATATCGTATCCACAAAATTATATCCCATGCCCTATAATAATCTATTATGATCGCGCCTCGTTTATGTCATTTCTATTTATAGAATCTGTAGCAGGATTGTACTACCAATTGAATATTAATAAATTTAGGCCACAAATCAGGCCACATAAATCAAGCAGGCCACATAATCACGTAAAATAAACATATAAGAGAATCTTCGCAAGGTCTATTAACCAATAAAATTGCATGCTTTAAATAACGTTGCACACACATATATATCTCAGTTGTATCCCACCTCGAATATATCCCCGAAGAAGCTCTGTCCCAAAGTGGGGATATAAACGAGGTACGACTGTGTCTGGTTGTGCGACCTGGCAGGTAAATTCCTGATTATCGGCTCGTGGCATTTCAGACAATATTTTCAATTGGTTTAAAAGTTTTTTCTGAAAGTTTATATTTAGCGCTACAAAAGAAAAAAAATTTTAAGGAAGTTTTAATTGTTGAAAAAGATGTCGATGCAAAGCACAATCAGGCGACATCAGATCGGTTGAGAATTTTGTCAGGGGTTTACGACGCTCCTAAAATTTATTGGTTTCATATAACTTAACATTTCGCTTCAAAATGATATAAATTTTAATGGCGGCTACTAAGACATTGTTTGTGTACATGTGGTTTAAAAAAAAATATGTTTTAATAGTCAAATCTTACGTTGTACACATAACTTTGGCATACCACGCTTTGCAAAAAGAGCATTTCTTGGCGAGTCGAACAATGTAAATTATACTGATTTTTATTATGTGGATTTCTGAGTAAACTATGATGTGATTGTGAAGAAGATGCCGTTTGTACAGTCAACTCTCTTTATAACGACCGTTTTTATAACAACCGATGCCTTACAACGACCACCTGTGTTTTGCCATTTTCAACCACTATTAAAATTAGTAATAGGATTTTGGGATATAACGATCCGATCGACTGGTTAATTAAATCCAAAATAATAATAATAATGTGATTTACTCGGAATTCGATACTACATTAAGAGAGTTTCTTTTGAGCGTAATAAGACAAAAAAACAAACGAGAATTCAAGATTATATTCACGATATAGAATAGAGCTGCAAAAAAGTTCCTCTACCCAAATCCATCTTTACTGTCCTGTTAGATACATATGAATAATCACTTTTCTAATAAACATGCTAAGCACTTAAAAGAATGTTATCGCTAGCATAATGGTGATATTCTTAAAATTTTATTGAATATTTAACTCCGCTATTTATAACGACCGAAATGTCATGTAACATATTACGGTCTCTATATGACTACTATGTGGCATATAACGATCGCTGTTTGTAACGACCGCTGTTTATAACGACCGATTTTGCTTTACCCGAAGTGGTTGTTATAAAGAGAGTTGACTGTACTTATAATTTTGTCAGGGGGTATAACGTATTACAGCATAATTGGATAAACCTGACGATAAATTAATTAAACTATCAGATTATGTCAGCTTGCCATAGCCTTCAAACACGTTTTATCCGGTTCATGAATGGAAAAAAAAAAGTCGTCATTGTCCCTTGGCGTACAAATATATTAATATTTTTTATACTTTTGTGGAACAATGTCTTATAAATATAGTTACTTGCTTCACCCTAAAGCAAATTAGCTATAATAACTGTTCCCACAAACTCTCCAAGCTTTTGAAAAACATTCATTTATTCCCACTCGTTAGAGAAAGAACAACCGTTCAACCCCTTTTTTCCCCAACAAACATGGTTAGACTCTTTGAAATATCGACTGAGGTGATCGAAATCATTCTCGACTTTCTGGATACATCAGATCTGATTACGTTTTCTCTCACGTGCAACTCACTTTATCGAATCGTCAGTTCCAAGCGGTTCGGTTTAATTCTCCCAAAGTGGCATGGTTTATCATATAATATTCCCGAAGACAGAGTTGCAGAGATCGGACTGTACTATCGTAACGCCGTTTTGATTGGATCAACATTATACATACTCGTTCTTTCTACCGAAAATCCAACAGCTTGGAATATAGATTTAGATGAGAAAATCCCTAAATGGGTCTGCGTTTCTGTGAAAGTATGCGATTCATATCGACCTGTCAAACATCCGGCAACGTCATCGATTCTGAACAAAATATATATCCATGGTGGCACAGATCTGCTCACCGGAAAACCAACAAACATTTTGTACGAGTTTGACGTACGTGATATGCAACTGCATATTCTAGCGCAGAACGGAACGATTCCTTCCCCTCGTTCGATGCATACGCTTAGTGCAATCGATCATAACCGCCTAGCGATCTACGGCGGTCAATGTGTGACTGACGGTAATATCAATGACGATGATTTTCGACATATTCAATTTTGAAAGATCAAAAAACTGACATAATTTTACTTTATTCATGTTACAGATGGTCCGTACAGTAGTAAAGACTTTGCAACGTACGACATTACAAACAAAGTCTGGGCGCTTCATAATCAAATGCTCAATCTTCCATATGCAAGATCCTTGCATTGCACGTTAAAAGCCCGTGGTAAGCTTTATATCTATGGAGGCCAGCAGATCGTCTCAAAACGAGACGAGATACATGCTGATAGCAATATGTGGGCATATGATATACAAAATAGTAAATGGTTAAGGTATCTCTCTTCGACAGTTTATTCGCTAGGACTTCCACCTGAATGGGTTTTCACCGACGGACGGAAACAAAGTCCTGGTCGACGGGTTGGCACTGCAATGTTTTGCTTAAGAGACCGCGTTGCTATAATTGGTGGTGCCGTTAACGACAATTGGAAGAAAAACGAAAACGAAAAACTTTGGGAATATCTAAAGATATTCTCACCTTTGAAAAAATCTTGGTGTCATATTCGAGTCCAGGGTTTACCACGCATGCGTTGCGTTGCGTTCGTTGGTAACTGGACTAGTTGCATAAGAAAGGCTTTTCTTATTGGTAATGATGCAGATACGGGAAAGATAACGATGGGGTGGATAGTTGGTTGACATTACCATATCGATACGTAATAATAACATACATATCCAACAATTATGCTAATAATAATACGCTCTCAATTAGTGTTTGTAGTTTCTCACTAATTTAAGATTAAGTTATACATATTAATATGAAACGTCGGGAATAAATTCAATAAGAAAAACAGAATAAATTCTGTGTTAAAGTTTGAGCTTAAAAAAAGAATTTGGGAGAGGGGGTTTTTTTTGGAAGGCGGAATGCCTAATCATACAGTTACAACATAAACAAGCAACAGTTACGGCTCGACTACAAAGTTTATTTTGCTATATATATGTATATTTTAATGTAACAGGAAATTTAACGTCACAAGATTCAGGGGGTGACCACACATATTTGACTTTCGCCTAATCAGGTTGACTATAGCTTTCGAAGCTCTCTAGAAACTAGAATTGGTTAGCGGTTCTCAACAAGACAACGATCTTCTAAGGCTGGTTTTTTAAAAAAAGCGAGGAATTCTACTTGTCAATCTGAACTAAATCCTGAATTGAGAAAGATCTTCAAGTTCATCTACAACGTTCTATTATTATGATTATGTATATCTGCAAATCGCAATAGGACAAATCTATAATATAAATAAACTCTGTAAACGTGCCAAATGATTGGCACCAATTTTTTCCAAGAATGTAAATGCTATTGTCGCTTTGGTCAAGACTTAAGAGCTTTAACTGAACAACTATCGTGCTTGTTTGTATTATTATCTTGGAGATGTCAATAGTAATATTAATATGGAAATCTACCATATTTTTGTGTTGCTTCAAATTTCAGGCGCCAACCACAATTGATTAGCTAATTCTAACTTCTACATATTCGTCGAGTATCTAATTACATAATCATGGTCGAGCTATGAAAATAATTTTTGAAGTCGTATTTACAAAAGAGTATTGCTGACAAGTGAATTGCATTAAAGTAATGGTTTCTCGACGTGTTAAAATACACCTGTAGTATAAAGAAGTTACCAGCTACTTTGCTAATTAAAGCCCTCTTGGGAAGTTAAGTAAGTATTATACGTTTAACACGCAGCGAGTTTCCGTCTGCTTGAAGCAGGCAACAAATACTTATTTTACTATATCTCCTATCTGCAGCGATAATGCGTTCGGGCACGCTTTTTGCAATAAATAGTCTTTCCCCTTTGCAACTTGCTCTCGGATTAATTCCACCGTACACTTTATTGAAGAATTACTCGATTACTACCTAACCGTCGCTAGGAGACCTCTTAGTTTGAATAATGCCAATATACTAGGGGTAAAGACTAACGTGATAGTCAAACACCATGAGACAAAGTAAACATTCACCACGTGAGCTAATAATGGTGGTATATAAGAATCGACCGATTAATTATAATTATCGATGGTACAGCTGACTTAATTTCTCCACTTCTGGTCAATCTCATCGCCGATAAGATTACGAGAACCCGTATTATTTATAGTATACAGTTGCAGCTCCGGCTGGAGGATTTTAGTTCGTTATAAACAGAGCTTGCTCCGTTATGTCAACATTTATTGTGACAAATTAAAACGAAATCGGATTAAAATGAAATTTTCTCTATTTTAATATGAAAATTTAAAAATTTTTGGGGGCAATTTTTTTTGGGATTTGGGATGGGGTTTAGGGTAACTCTTGTTAATAGAAGAGTATATAGGTATTAAATTTCGGTTTAGTTTTAATCTGTCACGTTTATTTAAGTACATTCAAGATCGAAAATAGAATAAAGAGTTTATCAACTGCTTGTAGGCAAATTAATAAAAATACTATCAGAATAAAGCTTCCATAATAAAGCTACTCAATATCAACAATTTTTTTTTTTTGAATAATTAATCCAATCCGTCTATTTAAGTTTCTCGGGATTCTTACTTCCTCATTTAACCTTACCAAAATATTAATTTGGTAAGATTGACGCCAGGACTATACAACAATAATTTTATGCCAATAGTTTGCCTTTTTGATTTCCTAAAGCAATAATTTCTGCATAATGTTACACGTGATCTTTTATGCCTCATGTGACAGTTCGTTATAGGAAAAGCAAATATAATATACAAAATTTCGAAAGGTAGTTCGGATCCGTTATAAACAGATTTATTAGTAAAAGTTCGTTATAACCAGATTTATTAATTAGAAAAAATCGAGTCTGGCGATTCTGGTTCGTTATATCCAAAGTTTGGTATATCCAGGTTCGGTATAGACAGCGTCAACTGTATTCTCAAATTAAATGATTATCATGGCAAGGGCTGAAGGCTGATTTTGCTTGGCCCGAGGCAGATGTAGACCATTTTTTAGTTGACCTATTATTGATATAGCCTGAACCACTAACCCCATATCAACTAAGAGTATTCGATTCTTGTCCCGCAAATATTCTCGTGACATTACGATTGTTATTCGTCTTAACTACGTAACATGGCGTGTCATGCTTAATTGTAAATCACTCAAGCCCATAATGAAACGATAATGAGAAGAACTCTCATGTTTAGCCCATCACCTTTGCGATAGAGAGCGCTCCCATTAGCTTGGTAAGTGGACAAGTGGATTGGGAAGGTGCTCATTTGCTCTTGCCAAATAATGTTGTAGTCGAAACGTAAAATAGCACAATTACTAATTAAAGCTTTAAACCAGATATATGTGTATACTGGTTAATAGCACCTCCCCAGTGACTGCTAAATATTTATTACTAATACTAAAGTTACATTTATCCCTTCCTTTAGGAGAGCAATGTCCTCGTTGCTTTCACCTATAATGCTGCATCTTCAAATTTCTAATGGCTCCCATATGACACTATTACTATGTAGTGGATAGCTAATCCCATTTTATCACTTTCTTGTCAAGTATGATGTGCATTCCTCCGGTGTTGCGCTCTTTGCCTATAAGATAAAATAAGACACATTAATTTTAGACGCGCATCAAGTGCAGTACTTTTAAATATGTAAGCAGCTCGATATTCCTTTAGTTTTCATTACGTTCACTTAATGTTTCGATAATATTTATTTGTTAATATTTCTTTCTATACACTGAAATACATTATTGGTAATTCGCTCCCTCGTAATTATTCGGTAGAGCGCGAACTACTAATTTCTCTACCGATTAAGGATATTTGACACTTGTCCCTCGAATATCCTGGTGGATGATTACTATTCGTCTAAGTATACTTCCACGGAAGAGGTATACGTATAGCTCGAAGGTGACATATTAGTGCCTACAGATTGGTATAGACCGTGAACAGCGAGATCTGATTAAAAGTTACTAACAATCGAATTGTATTTATAGCTAGGTAGAACTCAAGGTCAAAGTCATGTGACCGTCGAGATTCGGATTTTTATCAACGCTTATTATTATTGCGTCGATATTCACATCTAAGACAACGACCCCATGCATACAAGTTGTCTTGCTAAAGCCTTTCTTTCTGAGGATCGCAGACTGGTCATCCAGCTTAACCTATCGAAAATTTATGGGTTATTGTGAAGGGGTAATTATAATAATGTAGAGAAACGGATGCCAAATATCAATTAACTGGAGCAATTTATGGTGGAGTATCCCAGATATTGTTATAGTAAATCTTGTAAACTCAATGAGAGTCGTTGTGAGCTTGTTATCGAAAAGCGTGGAGAGAGAACCTTTTTTTGAACAGGTTACAAATCATATTTGGTCCATTTGTTGAGACATAGTATATAAAATTTTTATACTCGTTTATTTATTGCCCTTAATTAACAGAGCAAATATCTAGGAGATTAATATTGGCAGGTCAATCGCAGTCGAATAAATGAATATTATTATTATTCAGGAAATCATTTCGACTCACCGTCTAAGTATTACCAGCACCATAACCGAAAGCGCCACATTTACAAACAGTAATTTCCACCCACTCAGGCCAAGTGCGCCGATACTCTGCATTATAGCGCAAGCGCTTCTGCATGTCACCTTTCCGAGGTAAGTAGCCATGATCCATGCAGCAATCGAACCCTTTTTAATACCTAAAACCGTAAAGCCAAGCATTCTGACTCCGACAACCGGGAAAGCTATTCCTATTACAATCACACCACTAAGCATAAGGACTACAATCTCAGTGCGGTTTAGAGAATGTAGCTACAAAAGGACAAAAGTTTATATTCAAAAGTTTGGGAATCAGTATTCAATTTAAAGGCTCGTATAATAGTATCATATTAAGTAGTAAGACCAACTAACCTTATTTGACACTCTTTCTACCAAGAGTGAAGGGGTATTCTGTATAAGGGTTACAACATTGGTGCAGATTGGAAAAAACTCCTGGGAACAAACAAACATTTGTATCAAAAGTCTTCAACTTGAAGCTGAACCATACAGGCAGTAATACCAACTATATTTAACATGTTATTCCAGATTTCTGTTGAGAAACTCTAACGTTGAATGAAGAGAGATAAAGAGTACTGACATTAGTGCGGACTGCGAACAAACAATCATTTGTTTCAACTATTTGTTTCAACTCGAAGCTTGCTTGATGAATCATACAGGTAGTAATACTAACCATATTTGACAATGAAGAGAGATAAAGAGTAATACTGTCCCTCATAAGGGTTACGAATGGTAATGAAGAGAGATAAAGAGTACTGTCCCTCATAAGGGTTACGAATGGTAATGAAGAGAGATAATGAGTACTGTCCCTCATAAGGGTTACGACTTTAGTCCCAAAGTCGAATGGTAATGAAGAGAGATAATGAGTACTGTCTCTCATAAGGGTTACGACTTTAGTCCCAAGGTCGAATGGTAATGAAGAGAGATAAAGAGTACTGTCCCTCATAAGGGTTACGACATTAGCGTGGACTGCCTACGAACAAACAAACATTTGTATCAAAGTCTTCAACTTGAAGCTTGCTTGATGAATTATGCAGGTAGTAATACTAACTAAATTTGATATGGTATTCCAGATTTCTGTTGGGACTGATACTAGCATGTTTTCTGAAGCCATAATATTCGATAGAAGAGAGACAACTTCGAACACTATCTGTATGCAGATCTACGACTTTTTGAATCAACAGTGAACTCTATCAGTTCGAAATAAGCACATTTTATTTCGCTATTATCACATAACAATGTTGATTAGATGCAAGCTTATTGGTTGTGTGATATTAGACAATGTGCTATCTCGATAACGCAATATTAATAATTAATTACGAATCCTATACCGAAACGCTGCCAAAATGACCCACTTATACCGGTACTATGCCAAGATGAAATTTGATCAATTATTTATTTTTTATCTTATGCCGTCAGTTTCCTTTCGCCATGCGGAAGACCTATTGAAACTAACTGTCAGTTTACCTGAAAAGATATATATATATTAATGGCTCAGCTGAAAAACAATAAACGGTGGAGAAATAACTGCCAGCCGATGCCTTAAAGAATCTCGTACTAATAAGCGAACGTTTTACAACTGAGATCGTAATACGCCTCTTTGTCAGAAACGTATCTCCATATGTTAGGAATTGGCCGTACTTCTTTCGAAAACGTCTGGCAAGAAATGATATAATACCGCGTTTATGAGTGCCGCGATGGAAAACTAAAACAACAATTAATATAAGCCGTGAAGAATACTATGCTAAGTTCATGGATTACCAAGTCCCGGTAGAAATGTCAGTCGCGTTACCCATTTTGCCAGCCGAAATGAGTTATAACTCGGATTTTATCGCGGGTCTTGAAAACAATAGCACGTTGAAATTGTTAAAATATGGTGCGTTTCGCAAGTTAATTATGAGTCCAAGAACGGACTTATGCGATGCTTGTCAACGATTCGGAACGCTTACTGTACAATGCCTGCAAGGAAGAGAAAGCAAAGTTAAGGTTAAGTTAGGAGAAACTATTATCACAAAATTAATAGACTAGAATTGTCTTGTGTGATGGGAGGTACTGTAGCATTGCGCTACATCAAAGAAATAGGTTATGTTCATCAACGGCTTTGGGTCTGCCTTATTATTTCTGTAATTAATTGCTTTATGGTATGTATCATATGACCAATGATAGAAATTCATACGTTTGTATCACTCAAGTTAAATTTAGAAAACAGCACCCAAATAATTTGTGCATTGTATTTTATTCTTGCAAATTGTTTACGGCGCTTGATGATTCAGAATCAATTCTCATAGTCACATCCTCTGTGTCATCTAGCATTGTTATATTTGGTCGAGAACGTAGTTTTGGACTTATTGGTTCAGTGGTCATTATTATGTCTTCACCGTCATCTATAGTGTTAGTATCAAGTTTATATTTGGGAAACTCTTCGTTCGTCGAGTTGTTTTCGGGATGACATATTAGGAGATCCTATGAAACAAGCACACAGAATTGAATAAAATGTGTATCGATACTTTTAATAATGCACCCTGCATTCTCCGTACATATTCAATAACTTGCTCTGCATCTTCTCCAATTTTCATTATGTCGAGATCACCCGGATCGACTGATGACAGCTGTTCGTTGGCTGCTGCGATTTTAGGTATGAATTCTTGAATCTTTGATATTACTAATCATTGAAAAGCGACTTGAGCATAAAAACTCCTCACTGGCACACTAAAAGCATAAAAGTAGATACATGCGGTCTGTAGGAAGTTCAATTCTGTATGTCTTCGGTGGCTCATTCTTCCGACTTGAACCATCGTTATTTATACTGGCTTGTTTTCCAGCGACTAACTCAACTAAAGTAAATATCAGCAAACAACGAGTGTGATATCTTAAAGTAGATAATTCGGTACGCAATTAACTGTTAAGTGCGGCAGCTATAATAACTTACCAAGCATCTCATTCTCTGAATTAATCTCTAAATACTCGTTCGGTTTTTCCGTCATTGTCTTTCAGCGATGATGATAAAAACCGAATCATGTGATTTGTTTGATATTCAGAAAATAATTTTCCACGTGACTCGAGATAGTTTTTTAGATCTGCACAAAATCCATCTTCACTTTTCCCCGTCTGCAACATTCCAATTAGTCACAAAATGGCACGTCGTCAAACTCGCTCGGCGCCTGCAAGGGCACAACCGCGTCGTCAAGCCTCCACTCTAAGTTCTCCGCCCTCCACGCGACAACCACGAGCATCGCCTCAACCGCCACGTCCTGTACCAACACACGATCAACGACCACAAGTGCCAGCTAATACTCAACAAAAGCCACCCATAGTGGGAGAACAAAAGCAACCTGGATTGTTTGGACAGGTAAATGGGAAGATGACCAGGATGCGAGGATAGAGTCATAGATTCAAGCAACTATTGATTTCAAATGTTGATTTTAACGTGCTTTTTTTTCCCCCCACAGATGGCTTCAACCGCTGCTGGTGTAGCTGTTGGATCTACGATTGGACATACTCTTGTAAGACCTTTTTACATTGAAACTTTTTTTTCCTGTATAACTTGTTTCTCATATAACTATAAATAGGGTGCTGGTATTAGTGGTCTCTTTGGTGGAAGAGACGAGTCAGCTCCAGCGCCTGAACAGACCCAAGGTCAATATACGCCGCAACCACAAAACCAGGTATATTAACGCTCTGTAGTATGCGGATAATCTTTGCTTCTGTATCGTTACTATACATCGTGCTTGACCTCCTTCTCCAATTAGGAACAATACCATTCATTTGACAATAACGATATGCGTAATCAGACTGCGTGCGAAACAGACGCCAAAGCTCTCACTAAATGTTTACAACAAAACAACCATGATATCAACCTCTGTCAGTGGTACCTGGAGAATCTGAAAGCTTGTCAGCAAATGGCGTCTCAGTATTGATACAAGCCAGCTGTTTCAGGGAGATACTCCTTGATTATCGTGAGAGAATGTGATATGAACTTTGAACAATAAATGGTTTGAGAAAGTGGTGTTTGTTTTATTGTGATTAAATACATAGCAATTATTAATTATCTGGTTCAGTGAATTCAAATTCGAGTAACTTGATAATTCCCAGATTAAAACAGTCTTGGCCCTTGGGAGATGGTAGTTATTTCATATATACCAAACGGATCGCTTTAAACCCAAAGCAGTGGTGCGTCTCTGTTGTAAGATTTGCCAATACGAAATTCCGTTCCGACTTCATATTCCAATATTAGGTGGTGTGCAAAAAAATGACAATTGTTTAAACTGCCCTGGCTTTACAACGAGCAAACTAATAGATACGTATAATATGTCATTTTGAAGCTTGAAAGCAGTAGATTTTATTACCATGAATTAATATGATATTCGTTCACCCCTTTTTTCAACAACCTCTCTACAACGTTGTTTCATTGAATCTACCAAACTGACAGAAGGTCTCTTGGATATTAATTATTCCACTCTTAGACCAAAAATTTCTCTAATTCACTGAGATTTTTAGGTTTACGTTTTTAGGATCGTTGTCTTTCTGCAGTCGCCATTTGCCTTTCAGCATGCTCCTTACCTCTGGTAGATGCATTTTTAATATCTCAGTGTAATATTTTGCATCCATTATTTGGCCGAATTATTTTATTGTGTTGAAAGAATTTCTATGCCGATCTCTGATTCGCGGATTTAAAACACATGACATCGCCCATTATAACGTGATGTGATTTCGCAGTTACGATGTGTCTATTAATTTTTCTTTTTTACTTTGCGACATCGCTTCGGATGTATAACAGCCACAGTTTTATATATGTGCTTATCTTCTGATCCCGAACTAGAAGGAGTGCTCGATTCAGAAGTATCAGAATTAGTATCTGGTTCCGATTCTATAATGGAATACTTGTCCTTATTTTTCTTGCTTTTATTTTGCTGTAAGCGAGAATCAGAAGAACCCGACTCATTATCAAATTTATACACAGGTACTACTATGGATTTCCTTTCCCTCCGGCAAGATTTTTGATACGAAGAGTTGTCCTTACCCAACCATCCTCCGCGTCAGTTACAATTTCTGCTCTATATGTCTGGAGCTTTTCATCATCATATTTTCGACCGGTGAACCAATCCAACCCTAACATGATATTATTGGGGAATTCGGGTCGATGTTTTACGATTAATACCTGGGTTGGAATTGTGATAGATGTATATCGTTCGCTAAATCGACTACGTTCTACAATTGAAGTAAAGGTAAGTAGAATCACGGTCCATCCAATCGGATGTGTAGTCATCTCCAGCCGATTCTTCATAATCAATTTTTACGTGTATTTTATCAAATCGGGTAAATATAGATGATCATGTATTTCTGGAATTTATGACAAAGATATTAAGATTTGTGTGTTGATATCAATGCTATATATGATCGAGAATTTTTCGTTCTGGAAAATTTGAACGGCAAAAGTAAGCTTGTTATATTTAACAAAATGGGTAACATCAAAATCGCATAATTATACATGATAAAAATCTTTTTGAATGTATTAACATTCTCTATGTATTATGAAAATTGCAAATGTAATAATAACAAGATTGATGTTGCCTTTATCATTTATTATACTCTGCTTATATTATATTTTTTTCCTTTATGATTTTTGTATTGCCTGTACGAGGCTTGTTATGCGCGCACTCCTTCTGTTTCTCACCGTTCGGAACTCTTGATCGGTGTCCCTAACCATCAACTACACGATAAAAAAACGATAGATGAAATCAGTAAAAGCAAATCCAAAATAACAAATAGTTATATTAC
>CAJVPI010000577.1:0-26244 GCA_910592345.1 Paraglomus brasilianum
GATATGGAAATATGTCTGTCCAATAAGCCATTGTTTTTGGCCAAAGTAAACGAGGTGTACGATTAATCCTTGACATCAAACAGAAATGCTAATTCTATATCAATTAATCTTGCATCAAATTCTTATTTGGATTTTATTACTTCTGTTACTATGAAGGCAATAAGTCTTTCCGGCTGATAGATAACATTATCATTAACAGTATAACAGTCTCATACGAGAGGGCGTTATTTATGCGCGTATGCTTAATGTCACATATGAATTTAATCACATAACGATAAAGGTAAATATGGTATTACTCTATTTAGAAAGCTGTTGAGAGCTGATGCCCCTACTTTGTACGACATCCAAATTTGATCGGGCATCAAAGCTATTGAGAAGGCCCTCAGTCACTGTCAATGCAAATCATTTTGTTAATAGTAATTAAGATTTTTTTGGTTGCCATTTCTCTACATTTCTCTTAGCAATACTCCATAAGTTTTCTATGGGGTTGAGGTCTGGACTATTAGATAGCCAGTCCATGACCTCAGGCATGTTTGCTCAAAGCAATTCTGAAGCAACATGGCTAGTTGCTTAGGATCATTGTCTTGCTGAAAGTGCCAGACATTTGTGGTCCAGTCATTATTTGCTGAAAGCAAAATAGGCTTGTCTTTCCCAGGCAAAAATTTTTATGGAATGGGGTGAATTGGCTATGAGCCTTTATACCATTGTGTAATGGTATTCCTGAATAACTGGAAAGCTGTTTCATCAGAAAAATGGTTGTATTCCAGTTTAAGTTGTCATTAAGATGAGCATAGTAATAGGCCCATTCTACTTGTTTCTCCTTGTGTGCCTTGGTAAGCATTATTTTTATAACCCAAGCTACCCAAATGCTTCGAAATTGTTCTATAGGACACACTAAGCCTTTTTCTGCCAACTTTGCTTCCAATTTTCGAGTTGATGTAGTGGGATCGTCTTAAATATTGACCAATAGCAACAGATGTATTTCCAATAATATTTTTAGGGCAACCACTTCCTTTCTTATGTTCAATGCTGCTAGTTTCCTTAATTTTTTAATGTAATATTTGACAGTTATGGTGGAGTGGAATGTTTTAGTTTGTGATTTTATGAATTTCTTTGGGAGATTGTTCCAGAAATGTAAGATAATTTCAGGATGAGGTTTTTTATTTTGTAAAGGCATTTTAAGAATGATTTATTATTATGGAAAATTTTAATAACAAAACAATTCAAGGCGAAATATGCTAAACAGTGTGCTACGAGGTGATATTTATAATAAATTTTTTGTTTACGCGACATTTTATCACGCATATATAGAGGGCAAGTTTTTTCTTCCCACACTGTATGTTGCTATTACTATGTATGCAATCTAAAACTATGACAAAAAATATATCAGTTTATGAATGATACAACAAAAACAATGTTAATCAGATGGACATGTTTGAGCTGTCAGTAGTTTAATATTAAACACTACATTTGTTTATTCACAGCCAAATTTGTTCTACAGCCAAATCTCAGAAAACCAATGTAGCTGTTTTTCTATCAGATATCAGATTCCTGCATAAACTGATATTGATATAAAATAGTAAAGCAGTTTTGGGAAATTGTTACTGATGTATTAGTATGATGATTAGTCCATGAACGACTAACTACTATTCATAAGTTCATATAATTTATTCCACAAAAGTGTTTCGAAAAAGGCATTTATTCTCGAATAAATATTTTGGTTAGCAGACAGACAAAAGAGTTCGTCCACAACAGATATTGACATCTGAGAATACTTAGCCACTAGATCCAATTCACCAAAGTCGGTATGGTTATTGTTGGAAGGGACTTCTACTTGGGCTTGGGCAGAACTTCCTTCTTGCGGGTTTTCTCGAATGTCTAGTTCAGAATTGAAGTCGTCAAGAGTTCTTCGTGAACAAATTTTAGCAATTTTGGCTGTTTCGAATGACTTCCAAAATTGTTACCCTCTTTCAACGAATCTAAGCGCTTGATAAACTTGTGAATTTGTGTTCTGAACACATCGGTAAATTCTCCTTTTCCATGATAGCATTCATAAAGGACGTTTTGCCACTCTTGTTGCAAATCCGATTTTTCTTTCTTTACGTGCTTGTTTGTCCGTTTCTTGGAATTTGCTTGCATAAATGGGGTGACTTCCTTCAAGTCCGGAGCTCGAGCTGTCCGCGGCGGATGAAAATTGACCTTGAAATTAAAAAGTTTGGCCAAGTATCCTTCAAATACGCATTTGACTATAAAATCACTCGAGCATGTTTTGATCAATTGTAAACATTGTGGCTCAAACGGAACTTTGGCCTTGTAGTATTCGTTAAAAATAGTATTCGATTCGGCCGCATGTTGAGGCGAGTTTGTTGACTGAGATGTCGCTATTTTTACCATTATAATCTCTCTCATCAAATGCTTTGTAACTAGAGATTGTTTGCCAAATTTTACCAACATGTAGCGATATACGATAGGCGTGTACTGAAGGCGTGTATGTAAGGTTAACTTAGCCATGTCTAGGAGGTTATTATCAACAATCCCGTAATTTTCAAGGGCAGAGATAATTTCAAATTGGGGGTCATCAATTCGATCAAGTATATAATCTAGCACATCATGTCGCTTGAGGCTTTTGTCTGGATGCAACAGTTCTCTCAAGCATGTAGAAAGTATTGTGTTGCTATTCAGATCGCGAACAATGACAAATGCATCTATCAATACTTCTCCTATATCTTTCAACCTATGCTCGAATAGAACCAGAGCGTCTCCGATCAACCCATCTGTTAGTTTGAATCCAATGTTTTGCAGATCTTTTAGTTGTTTAACAACTTGATCTAAACCTGGCTTAACCCAACAGGCTGTTGGGGTGGGGGGATAAAGAATTAATAACGAGCCTTGCATGACAAGATCATTTACATCGTGGACAATTTCATTGTATCCAATTTTTTTCCAGACATTCACTAAATTGGGTTGGATAAGTATAGCCCGAGCAATGACATTCAATTGGCGAACATTCTCGTAGCCATCAGCAGGTGGATAGTCGTCGTAGTTAACAGAGCGTGACTCTGTACTCTCAGGAATATGCCTTCGCCTTGAAGGAAAGGGCGCAAATCTAAAAGTTGTGATCAACCTTTCAATTTCGTTTATGTTATCCTGCAGCTTTTTTCTTGCTTCGCTAATAACTAGCGGACCAGCCGAAAGATAATAAAACGATTCCATGTCATTTCCGCGTACTGGCATGTTGTTTCCATCGAATCTGTCATGACCCTCTTTGAGAATGCGGGAGAAAACATCAAAGGAAAGATTGCTCGCCCACGGACTCCGGATCTTGCTTTGAATAATTTTCTTACGATCCAGATCGAGCGGTCTTACGTTGTGTGTCAATTTGAGGTCAATAAGCCTGCAGTCGTACTTGCCAAATCCAAGCATCACTCGCTGAATAAAGTATCGGCTGAGATGGGCTTTTTGAGCAAATAGACACTCGACGACACCAACATTAATGAATGGCTCGCCCATTCTTACTGCATGAAACAATGCATGAGTTTCACCATATCTCCAGGTCAGCCACCTGGCTTTTGTGGCAGGTGAGTTTACTGTGGCGTACCAAGCACGGGAGCATCGAGCAAGTGGTGTAGGATTACTCAAGTGGAGAATAATTTCTACTTTAAGTTCGGTCGCTAACCCGTCTAAATAATTATTGTGTAAGATTTTATGATCAGTCAAGTTATAGTTCGTATTAGCATTCATATTAGTAGTGGATGCCAAGTGAAATATTGTTTACGGGGCAGGAGTTTACATTTTACTTATATTCTTTCTGCCTTTCGGAGTAAAAAATTAATAGTAAACAGTAGAAAATAACTGCAACAGCAAATAAATTCATCTGTTTTAGAACTCCATTTAAGATACTTTGTATGCTATATAAGTTCTGTCACCCCAGTCAATGCGGCACTTCATGCAGACCATAGACAATGCCCCTAAATTTTATTGTAAATGCGAAAATATTTTTAGTATAATATATTCTCATTCGGAGTAAAGGCATATACATAGAGTCCGAAACGATATAAGTGGGACGTGTTGTGTAATCTACTATTAAAATAAACGAAATATATTATAATTATTAGATAACGTCATAATAGTCAAAGCCGGACTTTTGCACATGCTTGCGTATGGAGAGGAGCATTATAGACATAAATATATCAACTATGACAAATAAATTACGTTTTATATTTTATAACAGCTATTGCAAACTCTGTCTTTTGAGTCGAACTACTCATCAATCTACTCTTCTCTCTGTCTTGTCAACCAAACAGCTGCTAGTAATACTGTAGAAACAATTTGCAAACGATCTTGATAAGATTGATATCATTAGTTATTAACCCAACCACACCATTAATTCGAACCGCAGTTTGTCTTACAGCATAAGGGGCTCAGTATTCACCTCCCCCATTAAATAGCTTCTAGCTTTAAGAAAAACCTCTAAACTACAACATCATGGTTACCGTACAAATGCAAGCACGATTTTTTGGCGGTAGATTTATCCAACAGAACTGCAGGATTATGTAAGTAAAATACAGACTATACAGATCATATTAAGTTTTGTTATTGAAAGTCCTTATCGTTTGTCATCTGTTTAATTGCTTGTTTCCTTACAATTGTGTCATACCTTTTCACATTCGGCTTCTTCAGATATCTCAGGATGAGTTTTATCTGAACGTGGATGCTCTAATAAACCGCTAGATCCAATCGCCGTCCGCCTTGCTTGGCTCAGTCTTGCTGAACTTCTTTTTTCGCTAGTGGATTTTTTCGCTATCATTTTTGTTGTTGTGTCGCGAACCTTTAGCGGACGTAATGCAGATCTTGCAATGACCATGTATTTCGTAACACAATCTATGTTAACCTATATCTCAGTAGTTTGGAGTTTACAGGTAAGTAGAATATGCAGGCAATAGATGGAGATATATAACGACATAGAAAACATGTAAAGGCAAGATCGTAATTCTGCAATTGTTTTGCTATACTGTAGTTGGAGGATGAGAGAGAACGTATTGTGAATGGATTTAACATTGGCGATCAACAGCGAGGCATCGAATGGAAATATAACAGGACGCCGTTCTGGTCATTCAACCTTAAACGGGTATGTATAATTGATTATTTAATAATCCGATTCATTGAGTATCGTTTTCTTATAACTTGTGTCTTTTTCACCAATCTTGACGTCAACTATCTTTAGTCGTTTATTCTCATCGAATTCGATGCTTCCTCGCGTATGAGTTTACCAAATGTCATACATTTTAAGTTTTAATATTTCGTGTCAACTATAAACACTGAGTTTATTATTATTATCATTATCAATGAAATAAACTGGTATACTTATATTTCCAACCATACTTGCTGTGTTGATCAAATTTACTGGCCGGAGTGAGTTAATCATTTGTATTATTCAACGATAGCCATACTGCTGAATACCGGAAGCAAAATCATTTATGTGCTTGCTTAACCTGAAAACGGTTATATCTTTTAGCATAATAACATAAACTGCCATACCATATAGTTTACCTTATAACAGTTATTCGTTTTTTCATCTCCAAACCAACGACATAGATTTCGGAGATGGAAGTCCATTACTACGCACTTAGTTACGGATGCAAATGTCCGCCGTTAATACTGTATTTAGACAAGTACCGACGTGATAGCAATTTTAGACAGACTGGTCCTAATTTTGACAACATAAGAGACTTTTTGATATACCGATATCAATCATAACTGCGGGTCGATACAGAGATATGAGAAAGAGCCATTCAATTATTGGCTTATTGCCGTTGTTCAATACCATGCAGCATAGAGAGTACTTGGCTGCCATGTTACAAAGTAAAAGTCTGTTTAGAAAATCAAGAATTACAGAGTGAAATGATACCCATGGATGGTAACTGTTGGTTATGCCATTTGGCTAGAAGACAAGAGAACCAGCTGCTTATTGAAACGGTCTGAACAAACGTTTGGAGGCTTGCCATTCATTATTCTTTATTCTGCATCATGCATGAGATGGAAGATTAGCGCCCATTTTACATCACAGATAAACAAAAATATACGCATACAACTGATCTATAATATAAAAGTGATTATTCGTTGAATATGATGTAATCGTTCGACTGTTCAAGAAATGTTCAATGTATGGTCACACCAACTAACTGTAGTACGGATCGATCCTGAGCTTTATTTTTATAGCAGTTTATGACACCAGATGCATAATAACGGTTGGCTGGCATCAAATGATGGCGTTGACCGACCAATCAGTATTGCACAAATCCTGTTGAGGCTTAGCCGTCACAATAAATCACCCCTTTCAGCTACTGTCGTGAAACATTCCGTATGATAATATTTAAGTAACTTCTAGTTTTATATCCATTCTTTGTTGAGAATGCGCATGCTTGCTGTTTTTGACGAAGCGGCTTTTCAGCGAGTGGTTCTTGTAGCATTGACAAATAATGGGAAATGTACATTCAGCATAGGCTATTGTTTGTCGCTTTTCAAAAATGGAATAAGATGCATTGAAGTACTGTATATATAATTTACTAACAATGACGGAGTTTTGGTCGGAGTATTCATCGTAGACTATTGTATGTTGTTTTCAAGAACAAAATTAATCTACAAGATACATTAGAGTACTATATATTTAACAATAACGGAGTTTTGGTCTGTTGATGAAGCTGCCAGTGTAATGGAAGGCGTGCATTCAGCGTAGACTATTGTTTGTCGTTTTTCAAAAGCAGAATTTGCAGTCCACAAGATACAGTGTATAACTGATAATGGCGGAGTTTTGGATTTCACATACGCCGGTCTTTGTTTGATTATTCGATAATGTCACAAGCGATGCCATAAACGATGACATAAACGATGCCATAAACGCAAATTTGGGTTTTCCCTTCTCGATATCAGTAGCATATCCGCAGCAAACACATTTTATTAATAAATAACCGGACCTCACTTCCAGTTCCAAGTAAAAACGGCGAAACCACAAAAAAGACAAACCAGCCCCACCCAGAACATACAACTCAACTTATTATCCATCCACCACACACACACACACACATACCTTTCCGTACAATGCGACTGATCAGACACCAACTGTTCGTCGTCGCCCTCGTTTATTTTTGGGCAACGTGCGCCGTGCTCCTAAAAGAACCGGGAAATGATTACGTTCACTCTAGGTTCGTAGTCTCAATTAATGTTATCACGAAATGCGCTTACTCACAATTTGCTAGTCACCGTTTTAATTATTTTCAATGCCTCTTTTTTCTTTTTTTAGCCATCTATCGATTCCCGGGCCAGCACCCACGAACGAGGTTTCTTTCGGGAACCCCAGATTAAGGTGAGATAATATCTGCCGTAAAGCAAACTTTGTTATGATATTCTGTAACCATTACTTACTGGCGATAATATTAAACATTAGTTATTCAATATCGAATGAAATTGATCATACCATTATTGGAATTCTGGTCATTATTATTGCCTGTTTTTTTGTATTGCTATCAGTTGTTGTTGCCTTTCTTCTTGTTTTTGTCTACTGAATTACATATTTGGATATCATGTTATAAATGGTCTACATATAACGTAACGTGGGTTTGAAGTTAGATATGATAAGGGCATGTTAGTTACAAGTCGTATTGGATACCTTTCTGTTTAGATCTTGGTAGTAAAATTTCTTTCTTCTCATTATGGGCATTTTGATTTTGTAATCCTGGCTCTTGAGATTAAAGCCATAACAAGAAATTTATTAGTAAAAAGACTATACAGAAGAATTTAAAGTGTCATCGTCTCGTCTTTCTATTGGTTTAAATGTATTAGATTGTGGGTGCTACATATACAGTGATTTACCATCAACGACACCAACAGTAGTTGACCATGATCATGATAATACTTTAACTAAGGCAAGTTCAGTTTTCAGTCATAGTAAGAAATGCTGTTCCGTTAGTGTTCTGAACATTCTTCATTTTATAATGGAAGCAATTCCAACGAATCAACCTTTTAAACCATGTAGTTACACCAACTCTGCAATAAAGTACGCGTATCGTTCATTCATAGTAAATATACTTTACAAGCGCCTGCTCGTTGCATAGATTTTTAGTACTCTGAATATAAAGCCATTATTGCTAAACTGATCTATTAATATGTTCTATATCTGATAGTAAAATATTACGCTTGAGTAACCATGTACTAAAACAAATAACTAAAGCCACTTGCATACGAGTTGCTCTTCGATCACATCATCTATTCACATGCACGTTGCTAATAATAAATGCATGCTCTGTGACTAACAATCGCTTATTTCAATATATTGATTGTCGGTATCTTGATTAAATTTCGCAACTAACAATCACAATGGCTGATATTGTTGTTTCAGCATCCGCAGTGTTCGTATGGAATACCACACACTGTCGTGGGTATTTGAAATGGAATTATTTGCTAATTCTGTTCATAACAATTACCTTTTGTGATCTTGTAAAACATTGACAAACGACTAGGTTTCAAGGCGTATTATGCTACATCTGTTGTCGCATGGGCTTATTCTAAGTACACTACTGCATTAATGTAATGGTTGTTTCGTGTTCAATAGTTAAAAGATATAATATACATTAGCATTTTTGCCAATTATACGTATCGTTATTTTATTGGCTACATATGCTCTAATAATTAGAATACAATAGTTTTATTATTGTAAATTAGTAATTAGACCAACCCTTACTATCCAATAAGATCTTTATTACTATTTTATAGGAGTGAAACGCATCCTCTTTTACCTACATTCGTACGTTATTCAATTGCACTTGAAACCCAAACAGTTTCACCTTCACGATTACGTATTAAATGAGACATGATTATAAATACAAGCAGTAGTCGACTCCCAACAACAACAACGATCTAAATTCAAATCAAACAAAAACAAAATCATACTCTTTATCTTCTGCGCTTTACTTCCAATGTTTCACACAGTCTGCGCCATAACCTCCGCCCTGACTCAACAAATGGACTCAGTCATCAAACTTACGGTTATTTTCCTTGCTGTCGCCAAGGTGAAGAGCTACGGAACCAATCCGAATGATGGTCCTGCTGGATCTAATTGCATTATTATGTAAACAAAATCAATCTGTGACACTACAACTTACTGTATGTCGGTCAGTTGGCATAAATACTTACGCGGTATTGAGAAATTGCAAATACGATTCAACACAGAAGTTTCTTTTTACGCAGTATTGAGAATCACAAACACAATTCAACACAAAGTTCAATTTTCTTTTTCTTTTCTATATAGCAATTATATAGTATCGTATCATATCATATCTCTCATGCTATTCTTATATTCTTTGATACTCATGTACGCAGCAATCAAGTGTCGACCATAATAATAAAAGCCCTTTATTATTTTATCAAATCCATTGCTTCTAAAATATCTTGCCCGAGATGGTTTACAAAATCTGTCAAGGAAGCTAGATTACTAATATCAAACTGCTGTAAACGCGTAACAATTTTTGTAGACAATTCCTTGTTTACTTTATCTTCAAAATAGTAAAACGTTCAGACATACTGGTCGCACCAATAGTTAAGTACAGTGTATACAGTGTCTCGTCAGCGTTGATGGTGTAAACACAAATCAAAGACCTGATGTTGTTCCAAATTGGCAAACAAGAAACTGTATATTGAGTACGCGTTTTATCTATATGGGCAAATAGATCAATGATAAAATAATATATTTGTGGCCAGGTTTTAAAAAGTTTTTCTTCATATATAAGATTTGAAAAACCATACAGTATGTTTATACGTCATATTACACGCCGTTTGTGAAGAGAATTTCCAGGTATGCTCTCACGTACCACGTTAATAGTATGACTGACGTACTTATGTAAAGCATTTGGTAATAGAGTTCTAAAATAATAACGTTTGGCACAATTTGGATTCATCAACAAAATTGCTTATCTACAGTATCGATCGCTAACTGCATCCTTTAATTCATACTGCATCTCCCACTTTCTCTCCCCTTCTTTCTTAAACCCTTACATTGTTTCTAATATTTTGTTCATATTCAGAGCTTTTATTATCTTGTGCTTCTTGCTCTGGTTCACATTCATATTTCACGAGTATGTCGAACACGTTGCGTACTCTCTAAAGTAAACAACCTGATGTGAGATGAGACATTTTTAATAAATATCTATCGCAAATATTAACTAACAGTTTATATTGTTAAACGCATGGGTATTATAACGGCTCCATTACTACTCAATTGGTTTATCCGTTTAGTCTAAGAATAGTACCCTATTATAGTCCTAATAACTTGAAAAAATACATCCTTTAAGTACGCGTTTTGGCTCATTTAAATCTACAGGACAAGATAAATTACTTTTCTTAATGGCCAAAGCAAAGTGCAAATAGCATAGTCAAAATTTAAGGGTCGACATTAAACGTGATTTTCTCAAGTTGACCGACTCCTTTTTTTTGTAGTCAAAGCACCATCTTTTTCAGATAGTCCGCATTGGAATTCGCGCCGTTTTGTGAATATCTTCCAAAAATGTAATATAATTTCTTGTTGGGGTTTTTAGTTTCATAAGAAATAGGTCGATTTGAAAAAAAAATATGTACAGTCAACTCTGTTTATACCGGACGGGTTGGCATAAGCTCTCTGTGTACCCGGTATATTATTTATAAGAGTAAACAAAGAACTTTCATATGAAACGAACAAGATATCGAATATGATGGCGAATTTGGCCAAATAATATGTATCGAGTTAAGGGTGGGAAGGGGAACTAAGCGAAGAGACGGAATTTTCTATTAATGATCAAATACAATTTGACCGTCGTCTTTGTTGATGACGAAATTAAAGAACGGAGTCGAAATACTACAAGTTCTTTCAAGTCGTAGAGCCGTTTAGGTTAGATTTAGCTTTTCTCCTGGTGGTTCCTGCCTCCTCTATCGTGAAACTACCTTTTTAGTGTTCTAATGCATAGCACATTATCTCTTCTTATCACTAGACAGAGCTCGATTTTTTCTCTTCTGATCCGTCCGTTTGTCTTCCCATTTTGAAATAATAAAACTAGATTCTTAATCCTAGTTACATATCATCACTTGTTGGTCTTCAGTCCCATGTGTTGACTAGACGTTCAAACTTGCAACCTCCGGATAGTCAATCAAAAGCGTCGGAGATTATGATTGTTAATCTCGAGGGAGGCATTAAATTGCTCCCGTGGTTGATGGAGATTTGGGGTTTAATGTTGCCGTGGGTAAAAAGATGAAGCGAAACTTATCCGTGGGTAGTTTTCTGAGGAGTGGAGATGATTAACTAACGAATTTCGTGAAACTTTTTACCCCAACTGTAAAAAGATTGCCTTCTTCAGTTCTGGCAAAACATATATAATGCCCATCATCTTTGCTCAGTCTTTGAGCCTTTACGCGCTTGTCGCGGGACAGCAGTATTTTGATAGGACTACGTTATCTCTTGGCAAGTATGAACCCAGAGGTGTAGTGCATAATTCATATCAATTATATACATTATGTGGCTGTGCAAACATTGACTCTATATTTTCGTATCTTTTCAATTAGGGCCAAATAGTGCGCTTTTTGCTCTTACACTCGTCTTTGCTGTCGACGTCGCTTTCATTGCGTTGAATGGAAAAGACTTGCGGTTACTAACATTCCAAGGTATATAGAATGGACTGTATAGACATTTCATACCCGTTATTCATTGTTTTGTTTCGCTTCGCACACTGATCGTATTTTTCATTTTCAGGATTCTCATCCTATAGTTACAGCATGATACTATACATAATGCTGTAATGATATCCGAGAATACACGTTCGTATAAATTCCATGTCTCGACCAGTCACATCCACAGGTTGCTGTTGTTTTCACAGTCATATTGCAGCAGATATTGAAATGTTGACCGTGATAGGCAATAAATTAAATCTCATTTTCCTTTTCCAACGGAAGCTTTTGCTCTTCCTACTTCAAACTAAATATCTATACAAATATAATTAGTGATCTTTACTTAGGATTTATACTCACTATCACGATCTATATATTATCGATCTTGTATACGCCGTTCCTGGATTATTGTTTAACCTCGAGTATCTCTGCGATTTCTTTGATGGGATTAGTCTCACAACCTATCAGTTCGGGGAAATTATCTTATCTAAAACTACTAGTAAAATTAAACAATAATCCTGAATGCAAAAGTACTAAATAGAATTAATTGGCAAGTATTAATTCTATTCGCCGATGACGGGGAAAGCGTTTTACACTTCGCCAACGACGCTAAGTATCTCTTATCAGGCAGGGAATAAACGAAAATAACAATATTTATAATTAAATAGGATTTTTATTAGAATAAAAGAACTATCCGAATAGCAACGTCTTGCTGAATGATCTGATCTGAACGATGATTTGGCTACGACTCTTATATAACTAATTTACGTTTCACCACTGTCAAGAAAACTGTCATTGCTGATCAGCAGTGATTGATTGGCTGTGTCAAATTGAATGTAAATTTCGTCATAAAAAAGCACAGTCTTGTCTCCTGTGCATGGTGTTCTTACCTTGTGAACTTCTCATGATTATGCAGGAGATCCCTTCATGCTTTACTCTTGCATATTAGTTATTATTATAGAAACTGGTATATGGTATCTCTTCAATACTTGTGAGCCAAACCTTTTACCTTGTTGCTTTTGGACCTAAAAGGGGAAATCATTCAATCAATAGAAAACCTTAAAACTAACATGGTCAGAGTGGACGGGATTATTGTTAGAACGACTTTATTAACCTATTTTAAGATGACTAATAACATATTACTCCTGAATTGAACAAAAGTTTGTGCAGATTGATTTTATTTAAGACGATTAAATAAATAAGATCAGCTCTTTATGAATAAGGACAACTTACGTGTTTATCCAAGTTTCGGAGAAAGTGCCGAATAAGTGAATAACAAAGTTAGCTCTACATTGCAAACCAACAAGACTGTTGTTTCAACGAGTCTTTGTTTAAATAATAGATAATGCATTGCTTGCTAACAAGGATAATTGAAAATGGTATGTTCTACGATCGATAAATAGGATGGACTATGTAAACTTGAAGACGTGACTTCTTTTAGTTGAATATTGATATCTGCAGTGAAACTAAATTCTTGTCCCAAAAACCAGCCATTTATGGGATTTGGATAGGTCGGGCCAAAAATTTCTGCATTAATATTATGTAATAAATTGAGTGTCACGTAAATTTATGCACCTTCAAAGCAGCACAATGATGTTCGTGTAATAGAACTAAATACTCACCATGCGGCAATCGAACACCACGTCTCGCTTTTAACGACTCATCTATCATTTTCGATTTTCTACGCCAACTACGTTATATCGGTATGTTATAAATAAATTATATATGTTTATCTGTATACTTACCACTTGTCTTTCTACTCATACATTCTTGCAGGCTTCCCATCGGTGATATCATACGACGCCACCATAAAATCTTCCGAATTGGACATTCGTTTATTATTATTATTGCTGATCTGATAGTAAGTCACATGGTAAAATCTTCCTCCGGACTTGCTAATACTAACAACCGTTCAGCCAAATTTTTACGAATTATACTAAGTGGTTGCTTGCAATCACTTTTTACGATCCGTTTTAACTGCCTCTCATCTCTCTCTGTTAATATACAAGGCCTGCCACTACATTTTGCAGCTGTAGTTGCCTTATTTCTTCATATTTGGCAATAACAGTATGCACAGTGTTTCTGGAATGACCAAAACTGCTAGCACCAATGATAAAACCACGCTCAAAGTCGGTTAATTCAAGTCCTTTGGTCATTCTAACGAATCGTGTATGAATATGTAAACAAAAGATGTGAAATCTTGATTACCTTTATATACAGATAGATATTTATGGTAATAAGATTTGGTAATAATACTGTACATTACATTATAAATATTTTAGAGAAAAGTTGTATCACTAGCCTTTTTTAAGCAATATATTTAAAAATTTTTTCATCTCCACATATATCCAGGATATTCTAGCAGACTTTTTTTTTAAAACGCTATTTGTTATGTCCGATAATTTTAAAAAAAAGTTTACGTAGTGCATAAATTTGTCGATTTATTACCCAAAATATGTGCTATGGTAAAAAATTTTATCCTCATATAAATATAAGACAAAAACTTAATAGTTTATTTGGTCTAAATTTCAGAATATTTGCATCATTACTTGCTGAGTAATTTAAATTTGATCTCATTTTTATCGATTGTTGTATACTTTTGGTAGGTTAGTGCTTTTGAGAAAAAATTATCTGTTAAAATTTCAGCTAAAATTCCCCATTCACATCTTCAATAAAACAGTTAAATTCAATAGCTTCCTATGAACAAGAAACATCTTTCCGTAATAAGTTTTTTGAACATAATTTTCGGTTTAGTGGAAGCTAATACTGAACGTTTTTATACAAAATAGGTAGGGAGTACGTGTTATCTTATGAAGCTGCGATATATTATAAATTCCACAAATTATTATTATCGACATTTGAACGTCTTTGGATTAATGTAAGTTAATTAGGCATTTTTTATAGCAAAAATTATGAAAGCAAACAAAAAACGCGTTGTTGGTCCAAATATTATTTTTATACCACGTACACCTCTAGTTTTATTTTATATTTATTATCTGATGTCTTGTAACTGTCTATATATAAAGTTTTCATAGTAAACAAAATAGAGAGTATGTAAATCTTATCTAAAGTAATTGCATGGTTTTCTCATTATTTTCCGCCACCATTGTATAAATGAACAAATATCGATACCGCCACTTTATCAAACTGCAGCCTTAAAACGATAACGGGACTAAATATGTTAGTGTTTTAGAAGCATGGTAAAATTGAAGCGCTTCTGCTGCTTTGCTCATTCCAAAGTTAAGTTGATTTCATAATGGGTAAGACGATGCAAATGGATAGCTGTTTATATGCGTAACCATATATTCTACTTTATGTTGGGATTGTTAGATTTAATGGCTCAACGTTATATTAATATTGTCTAGACATTAATTTACGCCGCAGATATTAATATTTTATTACGTTATATTAATATTGTCTAGACATTAATTTACGCCGCAGATATTAATATTTTATTACGTGGTTGTCCGTGTCCAGAAGAAAACGTTATCGATTACATCTCGATCATAGAACGTATAATTTTCAATTATCCCTTACTAGCAAGTAACTGCGTTATCAGTTATTTCAAAATAGAATTAAATAAGTTCGTTGAAACAACAACCTTTTTGATAAAGCTAACTTTGCTCATAGCATTTTTCATTTATTCGTCCCTTTCTCCCAAACGTTATGTTATAACCGTAGTAAATAAAAAATGAAAGTTTGTTGAAATGCTTATTAGTTATTGTTTATACTGTAGATACATTTTTTGAACGAGAATTTTGTTCTTTTGTAACGAGAGCTTTGTCCACTCTGTTAACCATTCAGTTGAGCTTCTATGGACAAGAATTTAATAGAAGTCTTTGTAATAAATCCTGTTTATGCAGTAAATCGAATTCGCAATGACGATCATCCAGATACAGAATGTACTTCGAACTATGTACTTCCATAACTATTGTACTATCCACACGAACAGTAATTTTTGTATATAAAATTAAAAAATATTCTCGATTATACCAACCTCAATGTAACTGTTTCGATTATCTTGCTAGTCGAATAAAGAATAAAGAATATAGGTATATGCCCTGTACAGTTTATGAGAGAAAAAAAAATCGGCAATTCTTCTCCTATTTATGATATCTAGAAGGTTACGGCATCGAACATGTTCAGCAAAGCTTTTGATTGTTGACATGAATGTAATCTAAAAACGTTGTTTTTATTTCATAATGCAATATATTTTCGAGTTTAATGTAATTAACCTTAGACAAGTCGCTTTGTAAATGTGTTAATAAGTTTCCCTGTCAGTCTCTTATAGTATGACAAGTCCAATTCAACGGTGTTTTATCCTTTCGATTATTTACACTAGAAAGTAGACGAACAGAGACATAGAGTAATAGACCAGACTTTGGCTTTATTGTTTGAAATAAAATAAAATTTAGCACATTTACTATACCCTGATACTACCATTTATAATGTATTCTAATATACCTACTATGCGACAATAAACGGTTTTAGCTGTTATAATCTATTTGAATAATGTATTATCGCATTCGCATTTTTTGTTTTTGTTTATGACAAGTAACCATTTATTAAGCAATTTTCCCTACTCCAATATTTCGATAATGACTTGTAAGTTGTACAATGACAAGACCGTGTCAATTGCTTTCAGAAATAATTCCACTGCTTTTTGGTAATCGGTTTCAACGCCAGTTCCAGTACAATAGCACGAACTGAGTGCAAGCTGGGCACGGAAATGTTTTTGTTCGGCAGCTTTTTGAATTAACGGGATTGCTTTTTGATAGTCCCTTTCTACGTCGATTCCGTTCAAGTAACACATGCCAAGTCTGTATTCTGCTTTAGCATAACCGTGTTTAGCAGCCTTTTCCAGCCATTGAATAGCCTTTTGAACGCTTTGTCGTACTGCCATGCCATGCCAATAGCACTCGCTGAGATTATATTGTGCACAAGCGTGCTCTTGCTTTGCCAATTTGATATACAATTCAACTGCTGTTCTCACGCTTCTGGTAACTCCGATGCCACCATGATAACATGTAGCAACGCTAAATAGCGCATCAATAAATCCTCCTTCGGCTGCCCTTTGATATAAATCGAATGCAATCTGCTCATTCTTGTCTACACCAAGTCCATGTTGATAACACCAAGCAAGGTTATACTGACCAAACACGTTTTCTCTAGCGATCCTTTTATAAAACCATACTGCTCTTTGGTAGTCTCTTCTCACGCCATATCCAAAATGGTAACACACCCCGAGTCTATAATGTGCGAGGATATGGCCCTGTTCGATAGCCTTTTGATATAATACTATGGCTTTATGATAATTTATTTCCGTTCCAATTCCTTTTTGATAGCAAAGTCCAAGGTTATGTTGTGCATTGGCCAGACCTTGTATAGCAGCTTTTTGGTACAACTCGAACGCCTTGTAGAAATTTTTTTCTATCCCAGATCCGAAATAATAACATACGGCGAGATTATATTCCGCAGCAGAATAACCTTGGTTTGCCGCTTTTTGAAACAACTCAACGGCTTTTTTATCGTCCTTTTCTACGAACGTTCCGTTGCTGTAGCACGCGCCAATAAAACATTGTGCAACAGGATGCCCTTGTTCAGCGGCTTGTTGATAGAATTCAAACGCTACTCGATTGTTGTTTAATTGTGTATATAACTGCGCGAGCCTTAAAGCTTCCATATTCGTAAGCAAGGGAAGGGTGTGGACAATATATGCTATGTGAGAGAGCACTAATATTATGTAGACTATCCGGTGTGAAAAATATCAATATTATGTAGAACGTGGATCAACGTATGCGTGAGAAAGGTATTAATATTATGTGGACGTATAATTAATATCATGTAAGTGGATAGTATTTATATACAATGAATGTGACACGAATATAACAGAATTGCATATTTAGAGATCGGTATTTTCGGGACGTAACAGATTGACAGACCGTATGTTATGATTATCATACCAATTGCGTGCAATAACCATTTTATGGGTATGCAAAATCATTGGTGCCGATGAAATCAGGGGCCTAAAAACCGTTTGGGTTGCCTTTGTTGAAACTTTTGGTAGCCTAGAATAACGAATACTGTTTGCAGTAGATATTTGATGTTGAACATATGGAAAATTTTTTGCAAGGTGACGTGCTTATGAAATTAGTGCGCTATATGAGGACGTCTTCAATACCTAAAAAGAGAGCCGGGCGCACTCATCCGTATAATATTATATTCGATAAACTGAATCTTTGTGACTGAATAGAGCACTGGCAAGATTGTTGCTTTGCCGGTGGACTAAGCATCTTACTTTTAATCACTTTATTAAGCGTATGCAATTATTAATATTAATGATAATGTTCATATGATAACAGACCATTTCTATAACGTGAAACTTTTATCGATATATTAGCGTATTAATGTATTAAGATATTATATATAACAATGGTTTATTTATTGCATACAAATTCGCTGCTTCATTCATTGTATGAGAAGGTAAAACGGATGCTTTCCCTTTTTTAGGTTATTAATATTTAACCAAGGAATTATTGCGAGATTGTTGTAGACTTAATCTTTCGAGCTTGTTTGTCGAGTAAGACAATAAAAGACAGCCACTATGCTGATAGGAGAAATATAAGCTTTTACTTATTGGTGCTGTATTTCGTATTTGTCTGTTAGATAGATATATCGACTGTGATTATGACCATAAACTCATCTTAAAGAACTTGTCACACAAATAATGTACAGCATGCAATCATCATTACGCTAACAAAACCGGGTGAACAGTAAAGTTGTTGTCTATTGATATTGAATGATCGTTGATGTGAATTTGCCGTTATGACCTTTTTGTCTTTTTCTGGTTAGTTGTTATTAATAGTAAAAACATATTGAATTCGCATTGGCCGACAATATAATTCTAAGATTTTAATTTTCATCAGGTTTCTATGCAACTGTAATGTAAAATTCTGAAATCAGCCATCAACATATTTTACTGTAGGAATGGAAGTATACTATATTGCCATACAAAAAGAACTAAACATATTATAACTGTAATCGTTGCAAGAAAGGCTTTTGTTCTTTTTTAGCGGAAGACATGAGGTGTGGGGAAATGCCTCTAACAATAATTTTGTCCCTGTCTATGAAAGCAAGACTTATAGAACTTTACTATCACTACGGTCAGAAGAGAGGAAAGAATGAAGGCAATAAATATGTCCGCCGTGAAAAAGCCAGTGAATTGGTCAAATATTAGCCTTTAGTAGACCTTCTTTATTGCTCGTTAATTATTATACTTTATGATGAGATAAACCGAAAAAATTAGCGAGTGTTAAAAATATCCGTTGTGCTAGGGATAATTCTATGCAGTAGTTAGGTTCAGAAAGCGCATACGCATTGTATTATTTTTGCTTTAAAACGTGGCTTGATTCTAACTGCATCAGACCTGATAATGACTCGCTTATTTAAATGATTATTATTCATAACACCCTTAGCTATCAACATTTATCAATCACTATATGACAACACTGGTCTAAAATTATTTATTTATACTTTTGACAAGGTTCTTGAAGAAAATAATATAGCTTCTGGACGAATGTGTAAGATTTTCTTGATTAAACCCAGGATGGATTTTTTTAAGAACATTTACTGTCAAGCATTATTTCATATGCAACGATTTCAAGACGTGGTTAGCGTATTATGGAAAAACTACGTGTATATTCTTGTTATCACATGACGGAAATGCTAGGTATATCAAAAAAGAATGTCGCTGCGATTTCATCGTATAACTGATTAAGTTCTCAAGGCAAGCACAGAAAAGCAAAACGTTGGTGAATCATTAAATGTCTTACTCTTTACATGAAAAAAACAAAACAAAACAAAGACATAACGCGTTAAACCAAATACAGTCAATTCTGTTTATACCGGAAATGTATATACCAGGATCTCTTTATACCGGACGGACTGATTCTTGCGCACCGTTCGTTTCATATGAAAATTCTTTGTTTATACCGGAGTCTCTTATAAACTTTCCATATACCGGTTCCGAAGGACACAGTAACAGAGAGCTATGCCAACCCGCCCGCTATAAACAGAGTTGACTGTATAAATATTAAAATCACGGTTCTAGCAGAGGTCGAATTTACGACCGTGGCGTTATCAGTACCGTACTAGCCAACTGAGCTATTATGATCTGCAAAAGTTCTTTCATTTTCATTTGTTAACACATTTTCCTCTGGATAACTAGCCGCTGACTATCGTGTTTTAACAATGATACTAGCACGCTACCTTTCTACACCTACTCACCAAAATGAAATCAATGACAAGTTTAATAACCGCAATGTGTCTAACGCAACCAAAGTACAGTATCAGAATATCATAGATTTTTCTTCAGTAGAGACACGTGCATTAAACGCTCAGAGGCTGATCACAAAGACTTGGTGGCACAAATTCCGTAAATCACCCATGCACTTACTGTTGCCAAGAAACTTGACCCCTGAAATTCAGATCACATAAAAATGAAAAAATGTAACGATTTTTGAAAGGCTATATCGATGTGAACAGTACGGATTTACGCTTACGCACTAAAGCGTCTCGCACACAAGCGCTATGGAGCGTCTCACGCACAAAGGACCTTTCTTTATACAAGTTCTGATCTTCCCATAATCGACCCAATTCAATCTTTATTCTTTACGCGCGTCTTTGGCACACTATCTGTTTAAGTTCCTCGCGATAGGTACATATCTGCTTATTCTTTACCCATCATTACCATGATTACGAACCCACGCGCCTGATACTACTTTCCACAATCTTTTTTAGTCAGAGTCCTATATGCAAAATATATAATGGTCCGCTTTGTAGCCTGGTAACGAAGAAATCAGTGTTAGCATACATTCTCATTCCTGTGCTCTGTCGTTTGCATAAGTGTATTTCATTCACAAGACCAACCTCATCGTATACATGTCTGCAGTATTAGTCTGTGTAAGGCTCGGTCCAACTGACAGGGTTATTACTAGTGCCCGTAAGACTATCCGTCACCATCTGAACACATTCCTTTCCACTGGACGAATCAACTTTTCTTCTCACCCGGGCAGGAGGATCAAGGGTCCAGTTTGGGAATTTGACGCGAGGTAATATGAGAAATGCAGAAGGACGAACTGGAGCGGATGAGAGGGGAGACGAGAGGGTGGATATGGAAACTGGGGGGACGCGTGCAAGAAGAAGGGAGTAGACTCTGAGGATGTAAAGTGCATCTTCAAAACTGTCTGACATTGAGTGGGTGTCTGGATCTACATTGAGGAGCTTGAGACTGATCCGGAATGGTTTGTGATTGAGAACGTTCTTGTATTTTATCTTGATTTTTCGAGAGTTCTGTTCTCGCACCTCTACTCTTACACACCCGTCGCTCGCGTTCTTTCTGAATAGGTTCCTGTGTTTGTGTTCTTTCGCCCCGCATCGGCTTGCCGTCCACGTAACCGTTTATTAAGCTCCGACTGTTCTTGTGGCATTCTGAACTCCATTTTCGGTGGAGTTTTATGATGACGGCGAAATTGGTCTGACCTACCGAAGAGGAACGTGATTGAGTTTCCGAGGGGTGATGGAGCTAGCGAGGGCATTTGAGATATTGCTTACATGAATATACAATATCACAATAGTAATCTTATAAACTTTCTGAAATACATAAAAATCAAGAAAATTTATTCGAGCAGGATAGCCAACAATGATCTTGCAATTAACGTCAAGCGCTGAATCTGATTGCTTGTGAAGGTGTTTGATATATCGGAGGTAATCAATCTATCTCAGATACCGAGGGTGTTTGCGGTATTGAGATATCAGAGGTAATCGATCTATCTCAGATATCAAGAGAGAGTGCGTGATCGGAGGTGTATGTGGACTTGTTTTGGTTGCATATATCGGTGTTGCTGGCGTTGATGCTCTTGCTGCTTCTATAGTTCCTGCGGTTCCTGTACTTGTAAATGATGAGTCTTCAAACCTTGTACAATAGGTGGAGTTCATGATGCCCTTTGTGACTCCCACATCGATGTTGGCGTTTGGGGAAGACGTAGAAGGGTCGCCGAAATTTTGCCTGTTCTATATTCGTATAGTTGGCTTAGTGCTGGGCTTCTTGGACTTGAAACCTCGTATCAGTCGAGTAATTTATTTAACATTGATAGCAAAGAATAACTTGATTAATTCTAATATGACTTACGCGAACAATTAATTTTTTCAAGTGTCTTTATTACAAGCATAATTGCAGTACATGAAAATGTTATGGTTGTTACTAGTAATATTTTCTAAGTAGTTTCTCATAGTTATCCGTATCGGACAGACTTATCATCTATTACTATATTACCGGCCAATCCTCCCATTTCCTCCGACCATAGTAAATGGTTGATGGGCCACTTCCAGGTTCTATACTTATACGAATAACTTAGTAAATGGATCTGTGTGCGGCAGTCCGAACCACCCAATATTGATGCGGGTGGTGATCGTGAGTGAGGTGGCGGTAGAAGTGGACGGCCGTTTCTCTTTCCTCAATGATAATGCGGATGGATCTTTTCTTTTCGGCAGGGTCGTTGGCTTAATTCGTTGGCAAAGCGTTAGAGTTGCCGTCTATTGTGTTGAGGGCAGTTTCTCTTTCCTCAGTGATAATGAGGATCGATCTTTTCTTTTCGGCGGGATCGTTGGCCTGATTCGTTGGCGGACCATTAGAGTTGGCGTCTATCATGTTGACGGCCTGGTCCTTTTTCTTTTCTATTCGTTGACGGAACATTAGAGTTGCCGTCTATCGCGTTTATGTCCTGAACCGTTTTCTTTCCGGCAGGGCCGTTGCCTTAATTCGTTGGCGGACCATTAGAGTTGGCGTCTATCTTGTTGACAGCCTGGTCCTTTTTCTTTCAGGCAGGGTCGTTGCCTTAATTCGTTGACGGAACATTAGAGTTGCCGTCTATCGTGTGATGGCCTGATTCCGGCAGGGCTGTTGCCTTAATTCGTTGGCGGACCATTAGAGTTGGCGTCTATCATGTTGACAGCCTGGTCCTTTTTCTTTCCGCAGGGTCGTTGCCTTAATTTTGTTGGCGGACCATTAGAGTTGGCGTCTATCTTGTTGACGGCCTGGTCCTTTTTCTTTCCGGCAGGGTTGTTACCTTAATTTGTTGACGGAACATTAGAGTTGCCGTCTATCGTGTGATGGCCTGAACCGTTTTCTTTCCGGCAAGGCCGTTGTCTTAATTTCGTTGCTGGAACATTAGAGTTGCCGTCTATCGTTGACGGCCTCAAGGGAAGCTTGTAAATTTTTCGGAGTTGAGTCGTGGCGGCTTGAGGTACTGATTTCAGTACCAAAATCTTCTTTTCTGTGAGTGGGAACGTGGGTTCCTGGTCATCTGACGTGAGGCTAACTAAGCTCGCCCGCCTCCCCAATGTATGGGAGGAGGAAATGCCTGCTGAAAATTTTGGTTAAGTTGTAGTTGTCCATTACAATGGATAGTGCCATCTTTCGATCCAAAGAGTTGATGTTGAGATGGAGGATCTTTTCTTTCCCATTATACGAGGATAAACGCGCGATTGTCTTTATGAGGTGTTCTAATATCGGCACGGTGACGATTTTTTGTATTCAAGTGAATCCACGCTGAGTGTTATGGTAGAAGAGTGCATACTTATACTTGATTGTTATTTCAGTCTCTGTTTGTTTGCGTCGCGTAAAGAAATAAATAATAATAAAGGAGGTGCCTAAATTAGAACGTCTATTTATATCGATTATAGTGTCATGTATTACCTGAGGAGTAATAATCAATTGCCCAAAAAAGAAAGGTGGTTATTTATGTTGAAGATGTAATTTCTCAAAAAGATTGAACTATATCCAAAGATACATGACCATTAGACAGACAGTAAACATAACAGCTTCTAATCGTGAAACAATCATTTCTAATGCATAGGACATTATTTTCTTTTCATCATCATCTTCACCGGCCGGCAAAGATTTATCCAATCCTAATACTAGCTCGTCAGTGTTTACACACATATGGTGGCAGCTAGTACGAGCTAGCAACTGTATATATTCGACAGAAACTCCTTCACCCTCCCAACACATCCTCCTTCCTCCCAATACTGACGTATTAAAGTTCTCATTATCGTACCATCCGCTGGTAAGTTATACTCCTCTTCCTAGACCTCTTCTAAACAGCCCGTTCGTCTTAACCCAAACTTCCAATTTGAAATAATAAAACCAATCTCACAATGCCGATTTGCATCGTCATCCCTTGTCGGTCTTCTTGGTCCATGTGTTGTTTTGATAGTCAATTATGAGTGTATGACATGCGTATGCGAGATTCTAAAAAATTGAACATCGACCCCAGAAAACCCGTAATTACAAAATTCTATTTTATACATTGACTGACAAATTTACCAACCCGTTGTCGAGCTTGATATGATCTGGTCGTCGCTTTCGACGACTTCCTGTATAGTTTTTTGCTCTTGTACCGTAGAGGTAGGTTATGTGGTCGATAACTCGTGTTTATTGAGTGTTAAAGGTACGTTGTTGGACTCGCTCGTGAGTTGTAGCAACTGTCATATGTACGTAACATGGAGGTTTGCTGCATTTTTCATGTTCTGCTTCACTCAATTACTGTTCTGCTTCACTCAATTACCTAGAGGGAGTTGATTTCGAAAGTTAAGCATCTTGACACATTCCTGTAGTAATTGCTGAGGGCCAAGTTTGTCAAAGCGTTCTTTCACCCATTATGCTTTGTCTACTAAGTATGTGGCTGTTGTTAATACTTAGAGAGTATTGTACAATGCTTTCTATACCTGAATACGATAGTTAAGGAATCTAGTACAGTTTTAGGGTCTCAAATCCGGAATTATTATCCGTAATGTTTTCGCCGTGTAACCTCATCCCTGCAGTGTTGGGGGGACCGTACAGTTTTAGGGTCTCAATCCACATATTAATATGTTTTCGCCGTGTAACCGTAATCTGTGAAGCTCACATCTGAATGATGAACCTTTTACTGTAGCATTACTGGGCGCGGTAACTTATTAATAGAAAGAACGCAAACACGTTAACGTGTGTATTCTAATTCTGAATTTTCTAGATTTAAAGATTTCAACGCTTACCTTTCTTGTGCTATATTACCACTTTTGTTTGTGTAATCGAAGGGTTTAAACAGATTCGCAAACGTGAAGATATAATCAACAAATGAAAGCTAATAACCGGAAACGCACGCATGATAACGGCACGACCTCGCCTCCTGTTTCGCAGAGGCCCCTCAGGAGACAAAAGAGTAAAATACCCGCAATGCCGGAGAAGTTCGATACGAGAGTACTGCCTAAGATAGTGTGGGTGGTGTATGAAACCGAAGGGCTTTGGTGGCCTGGGGAGGTAAGCCGAACAAACGCGCTTGTAACTTTCTACGAGTCGCCGCTTTATCTTTGCATGGACATTGGCCCACCATTACTATGCCTGAGTTGAACCCTCTTCATTTATTATAGATAATAAACGAGAGCAAGTCCGAAATTCCTCTCAAAGTAAAACGCTTCGGTCGGATAAAACCAAAGTCTGTAATATCTGTAACATCTTTTTTATCAATGAAGCGTATATAGGCTAACTTCCATCATTCGAAACAAAGCACAATAGAGATTTCCGATCCATCTTCAGAGTACATTGTCCCCTTCTGTCATTCGTTATCGTCCACATTTCGCGAAGATGGATTAAAGTCTAGTCGAAAAAATGAATTTTTAAGGGCCTTTGAACTGGCTCAAGAGAAATATGTCGAGGATAATGATGGATTACCCACCGCATATTGGGCAATACAAACTGTGGTCTCTGCGAAATCGCAAAGGAAAAAGATAGGTCGGTTAATTATGGAAAGCCATTCGAGAACAATAGGATCGTTGCTTCCTGATCTGATTTATTGGTGTTCCGGAATCTTGTCTGTTTCATAAGATAAGCCCATAGCAGTTGGACAGTCAAATGATAACTATTCAAATTTGGATCATGAGTAAGTTAAATTTAAAGGTGAATGGCTGTTGTAAGGAATTTAGGTTTAATTTTCGTTGACTTTGCTGCAAGCAAGATGCAAGACGATTATTCTACCGAGCTATCAGAGTTGGATGCGAGGTAAAGTATCAGTTATAAATTAATTGACACTTTAGTGGTATTTGCATAAAATCATAAAATCTAATTGGCCAACTCAACCAGTTTGAAGATACCAGGTGAATCGGTCTTGGCGCATTATCGAAAGAATAAGCTATATTATCCAGCAAGAATAGACGAGTTTAAGAAGGTAGTAAAATTTTTCAACATCTTTTTCGTTTCATTATTCGAAGAAACTTACATGAAATCTTTTAGCCGAATAAATACCGAATAACTTTCCTCGATGGAGCACGCAATACCTGTAGACGTGATGAATTCTACACAATATATGAGAAGAAATTCCAAACTTGTCCGGTAACATGATCTCTTGTATAATTCGCAAGGAAGTGACTGTTCTATCGGTAGGTCCCAATTAACATGCATTTTCTGATTAATTACAGCTAGGACTCTTCACAGTCGACAAAGAAGACCCTAACTACTACGATTCA
>CAJVPI010000578.1:0-26235 GCA_910592345.1 Paraglomus brasilianum
GTTTATATCATATGATTTGGAGCAATGTGCGATGAGTTAGAAGGAAATTTGTTTGTGCCATTTTTTTTGAACACCACTGTATCTTGTTCGGGTCTAGAGAGAGCTTGAAATGCCTCACGTAGTTTAGCAAACTTTTCTCTTGGAATTCCTTTTGAGCAACCACAACTACAACCTACCTCCAAGAAACGCATGGCTTTTTCGTACCATTGCTGTTAAATTGTTGCCATACCCGTTCAAAGTGAGTAATTCTGAAATGTAATATTGCTTGTTTAAGTGTTCTACAATACTAGATAGAGACACAATACATTACTCACCGCTGCCACCGATACCGTTTACCGCCGTTGAGAAATAGCGGCGCGCGTTGTTTCTGAAAGCCATTTTTAAAGATTTTTGAGAGAGGGGGAGAGTTTTGAGTTTTGAGAGGGAATAGAGATTTGAGTTTTGAGAGGGAATAGAGATTTGAGTTTTGAGAGGGATAGAGCCTTGAGAGATTAAAGAGAGAAATTCGCTAATTCAAAATTCGTATAAATGCGATAACAGTTAGTGATTAATGGTGTGATAGGAGCGTACCTGACATCATTGATATCCATAATGATTGTTAAGGTTGAATTATCTTTTTAAAAAAAATAATGAGTTTAGCCATTTTTACCCAACAATACAGTCACCCCCGTTCCTATTGTAGTATAATAATAGCCACTGGTATAGGACAGCGCCTAATAAAGACCACAAGTATATGACATTCATTACGCTTTTTCGTTTTATAGGATGGATTAAACTTACAGCAGTCTCACATACGTGGTATCCAGCTATTTCTCTTATACTCTTATTAGTAATACATTGGTCTGCTGTTCACGTGCTTACATTTATCGTTGTTATTATCCCCATTAATATTGCTGCGCTTATCCTTTCTTAGAAAAGGGGCGACAATGACTCATGTTACGGTATATAAGTTTATGCACATGAATATACCGTATAGTTCCGAAATAAGCCCCGAAAATAAAATAATCCTTCTAAATGTTTCTATACTGATATGCATGATTACACAAAGGAGGCTATACGGTAGATAAAGTCACGTATACTATCTCAGTCACTGGTTTTACCTGGTGACTGTAATTACATATGACTTGTTTGTTGAAAATTTTACCTTTTCAGTTATAAGGTTTTGATTCAGGGGTTCAACAAAGACCACACAAAACCTCAGCCGATTGTGTGACGATCAATCAACACTAAAATTATCAAGATGCATTATTATTATTGCTTTTCGGATTTACAGTGCACGAAAAAAGTAACGAGATAAAATGTATCATAATAAATTTCGATTTTCTTTGTCATATTCAACCAGTTAAAAAAAAGCTGTACAACACGTGTTAACAAATGTTAGATAACGCGACTGCATTTTGTTTTGAGTTTTGTTACACGTTTCCTAACTTTACATTCAACACACAATGACCAAACCCCTCGCTTAATCAACATTATTATTATCATTATATGACATAATCTCTTTGTGGGAGGCTGGCACGCGTGATGCTGACACTTTGCACAAATCAACTTCTATTACACTTTCCACTACATACAAATATATCAAAAAACTTAAAGATAATACTTCTTTAAACCCTCTGCCCCGATCTGACAGTCCAAAAAAGCTTTCCCCCTAAACAGTGTCGGCATCTCGGCCAGCTTGTCTCAGCAAACAAATACTCTACGAGCGCTGAGCTCGCGAATACTTTAAATGATCATCATCCTAACTTAAATGTTAGTAGTCGGACAGTACTCAATGAGCTCCATAACCTCCAATATCACGGTGAACTGTTCTTGTGAAAATTCGTCGGTTTTTAACTTTAGGAATTACTTTAGTAATTTCTCAGATTTTTGTCGTCGTGCTTTTTTGTTCGCTGTAACAACGGTTTTCAATTTTTGTCGATCCCGCTGATTGAGAGAATGCGCGGCCGACCTGATTGTTTTTACGAATATTTTCCTGATTAGGCTGCAAAAAAACCGTTGAACTGTTGTGCGATGGCATTCTATCATTTTTGCGACTGTTGCATCATTGTAATCTAGTTTTTTGTTGCAATTATATCACCTTTTTGAGAATCAGTAAGCGCTTTGTCAAAACTCATTTATGCGCCAAGATAAAAAACAGTGTGTTTTTTTTTTGTTAATTTTTTTTGTGGTTATCACCTGTTTTATTAAACATGTCGTTTATGCAAATTGTACAAAAGTTAGTTTTTTAATTGCATATAAAAAATTTTCAATATCGTAAATATAAAAGTGTGAATACTTTTGTCCCCCACCCCCCTGTAAATCCGTTCTCGGGCTCATGATGTGAATATAAGGCGTTAATTGGTGCCATGACTTGCGAAATGTATAATATTTTAACAACTTCAACGTACTATCTTTTCGAGACCTGCAATAAAATTATGGTAGACCAATTTGTAACTCGTTTCGACTGCAAAAGTGTAAGCGATTGAGTAATTCGGTTGACATTTCTTGGTAATCCATGAATTTCAGCAACGGTTATATCAATGGTTAATTTTTCCATACCATGAACGCGCGGTATTATACCATCATCGCCAAATGTTTTTCCAAATGATCAACTCCCTCAATAATAAAAGTTCTCTTATTACTGTGCGTTTTCTTTTGTAAACGTCGGCTGGCTTTCAGCTGGGCCATAAAAATATATCTTGTTTGGATCTAGAGAGAGCTTGAAATGCCTCACGTAATTCGACAAACCCTTCTCTCGGAATCATTTTGAGCAACCACAATTGCAACCTGCCGTATTGCTTTTTCATATTCAGTAGAACTATTATAATTATAAATTTTCAAATATGGATACTCCTATATATAGTTTTATGTAATAATAAATTTTTGCTATAGCAAATGAAAACCTCTGGCTTGACTGATTTACTATAATAGGGTTCACTGTGTACTATGACACGACATTAATTTATCACCTTGAGTCCTCAGCAATTTTCATGCTTTTCCTGGAGTTTTACTTAGGTGGATCTATTCAGTGTTTTGAAAAAATCTCACATTAAAGCAAGGCCTGACTAAGCTGTAGCACTTTAATCTTTTTCAAATAATTCTCAAGCAAGAAGTAAAAACCAATATGGATTTAACATTAGAGATCCTTTACTACTTACCATTACTATTACCTCCAATGTATGCCTTTTTTATTTTATGGTCAGCGTTTTATTATAACTGTGCAATGAAACTTAAAAACATTAAACTTTACAGATATGCTCCTAATTGCACAACAAACCAGTTGGCTTATCTTTCTTATATTCGATTACCAACTTTCGAGTATCCTCGTGTCGGACTATCTTACACCTGGGAGAGCAGCCGTTTTGGGATTTAGTTCTTTTCCGGCGGAAACTTTTGCTCTTCCTACTTCAAACTAAATATCTACGCACGTATACAATTAGTGACCTTTAACTAGGATTTATACTCACAATCTGTATTATTGATCGTTCCTGGATTATTGTTTAACCTCAAGTATCTCTGCGATTTCTTTGATGGGATTAGTCTCAAAGCCTATCGAAACGGGGAATTATACTAAACTATTAAACAATAACTCTGAATGCAAAGTACTAAATAGAATTAATCGGCAAGAATCAATTCTATTTACCGTCACCAACGATACTAAGTATCTTTTATCAGGAATAAACGAAATAATAAGAATCATATTTAAATCGGATTTTTATTAGAATAAAAGAGAACTATCCTAATAGCAAAAGATATGATCTGATCTCTGAAGATTCTTGACCTCGAGATGATTTTTAACTATCGGCTACGACTCTTATTTATAACTAGTTATCGTTTCACTACTGTCAAGAAAACTGGCTCGGTGGGGAAATTTGTGTTTGTCAAGAATATATTATCGGGTGATTTTGTGGTTATCAAGAATGTCCCTATCCGGTAAACAAGTGTCATCATAATAGTGGTAGGAATTGTGATAGTAATGGCGCGGTTTGTAGTTGGTGGTTTTGTTGTTGTCGGTAGTTTTGTTGTTGTCGGTAGTTTTTTGTTGTGGGTTTGTTGTTCATTATTTCTGCGCTGCGAAATCTTCTTGACAACTGTGTTACTTGGATCTGAATACTGCGGAATCGGAGGTTTTTCGTCACAAATCAAGTTTTTGACTTGTCTATATACTATTATACCTTCCTCTACTTCATCATCTACTACTACTACATCATTGTCTATATTAATATTCCAGTCAGCGGCCACTTCACTCCAGTGCCTTCTTTCCGCCTCTTCTTCGTCCCACCCCAGATCCGGTATTGTCTTCTTTATCGCGCGGTCCGCCAGGAGTGGTAGGAGTGGTGGGGGTATTTCTTTTCCCAATCCCGATATATAACATTTCCCCACAAACACCTCCCCTCCTGGGCCTTCAGCAACACCCAATCCCTGAGGATTTTCTTGTCCTCTTCTGTATACGGAGTCCGTTTTTTATCAGTCTGGCGGACCTGGGATTATTCAATCTTGATGGCATAGAAATTCGATCGGATTAAGATCTGGGCTATTTGATGGCCAATTTGGACACTGCTGTGCAAGAAGTTCCTTCGTTGCTTTAGCTGTGTGCTTAAGGTCATGGTTTAGGGTCCAAAGATTCCCCATTTTCAAGTTTTTTAATATAATCATATATTGTAGAAAGTGAAATAGAAGTTAATTTATGTAATGTGTTGGCATCTTGAGTACCATTTGCCCATAGAGAGGCTATAGTCTTGCGACGTTGGTCGAACAAAGGCTTTGTGTCATTGTATTTAGTAACAAAAACGAAAAGTGTAAACAAGTAAGACAAATTGCGCAGGAACTGCAAATTTATGTGGTTGCGTTTTTTTGTGCTACGTGCATAAGGCAAAACGTGTTAGATGACTTTTTTTGATTAGACGCGTATTTCGGGAAGAAACAACATTTACTTGACACGCGTTCTATTCCGAAAACTTTTCTCGCGTACTGTAAATTATCATAGGTATTCGTGATTTAACATTTTATGCAGGTTGGATGGAACTATAATGCTTTATGGCCCCACGGACAAACTGGTAACGATTCTCATAATCACTGTGTGGGATGCAGTAACCTCCTTTGGACGTATCCGAAATTCGAAGAAGAAAGCTCGTCCAGCCACAGTAAATCTCACATTTCCCACTCGGGACATCGGTTCATGGCAAGATAGGAGTAGCAAAAACTGGGAGAAAACAGCATACCAAACAAACAAAGAAGCAGCGGATATGAGAAGGAAAATGATGAAGACAAGTACTTAAATGTCCAAACCAAGAAAAAATTAGAGGGTTACTCACAATACTGGGGCCATTGTTCAGAGTCGGTGTACCTTTTAGGGCACTTCATGGAAAGAAAGCTACCCGAAAACACCGTACTGTTTTGTATACTAATACCGAACGATACACCTAAATGGGCAGTTAGTGACTCTATGCCGATCAGCCGGAGCTAGCCAAAAAGCGGACTCAATGAGAGGACCAGACACGAACACAAAACTATATTCAGGAAGAATGCGGCGAGTAAGAGCACAGAAACAGCGCACGCAAGAGTAGAGGTGCGAGAACAGAAATCTCGAAAGTATGAACAAAATCGAGATAATACGACATTCTTAAACACAAACAATATACACAAGATGTGGAACTCTGGAAACTTGCTACTATCGGTAGTAAACGATAGTATCATCGACTCATCTGGCAATTATCCGACCTTGGTAGTCGAAATGATCGCACTGGTCAAATATGGGAAATCGCATTATGCGGTTTCAATCATATAATTTTTATTGGGAGAACTCACTTTGGCTTGCTTTTTCTGGACTGTTATGAACGTGTATTCATATGGGACAAAATGGGTGGTGCTTTTTATTGGGAGAACTTTTTCGAAGCAATATCAAAAAAACCTCGTGGAGTGCAATGGGGCGTCTCATTAGATGGGAACTCGAATTTGGTATTTACATACATTCTGTTTATTCTTTATCTTAATATAACTACTTGCTTTTCTTTTAGATTTGTATGCACCGGTAGAGCGCGATTCTCAACCCGTAAATACCAAGAAAAAAAAGTAAGAAAACAGGCAAGGCATATTCTGGATTTTAAATTTCGATTTATGGATTTATGCTTATAATAATCATATTGGGATAGCTATTCCAGAACAAAATGTATTCTCTGTAATCGTCAAATATACGTGTATTTGCTTTAACAGCATTAATAAAAATATTAAAAATAAAAATAAACCATAAAAAATAATGCTATTAGATATTGTATTGCTGTAATTCTCTCTTGCTCTCGACAAAAGTGGCATGCATAGAAAGACAAATTTACCAAGGTACCGTGAAAATTCGAAATTCGTCCAGCCTAACGTACAAGATACTATGGGGGATACATGTACAATGTTATACCCGTGATTCTAAATACGCGTGGTTTTCTCGTCGTCAAGACGGTTTGTAAATGAAACATTGAATTTACGCCATGTAAATACGCTATGACAATGACGAATACACTAAATAATATACGGGAACGCATGTTACGATAGGCGCGAGTCATCCAGCCCAACTAATGCAATAACTTTTTTGTTATTAGCACATGTACGAGACTAAACCGATATGCTTGATTCGCACTTGTTGGAGTACAGTTGCAAATGCAGGTCCCTCGAAGTAGGTATTCGAGACATGCGTATTTGTCGGAAAGTATGTTCACTTTACGCGTCTGCAGAAAATGCAAATTAAGTGGCAAAAAGAAACTATGAGATATTGGGCCGACATAGCAAGAATCAAAGGCCACCATCTATAATCGTCCGTTTCATACATAACAACCTATTCGAAACGTTGCAAGTCTCAACCAACAATTACTGCGGTAATCTATTAGATATTAGCTCATAATTAAACTTTTTACAAAGCGGGCTAGCGAAGGACTACAAGACACTTTATGCGTTAGACAACTTTAGCACCCAAATAAAAAGCCGATTCTTTATTGTACCACTCAAGTACAAGATTTAATTTAATCTGTGGGAAATTCAGACGAGCACACATTTTGTGAAACTAACAATTGCTTAATGAAGTAATCAAATTCATGAGCTACACAAGCATCTCTTCCACCTTCTCAAATTCTCCGTGATGTCCAGCGAAGAAGCAGGAGAGTCGGGAATTATTGTATTTGATCCTCCTTTATGGAGACAGCGAAGGGCAGTAGTGAACGATACGCTAAGGAAGGAGCGCGTTACCTCTGTGAGTTGAAATGGATTTGTGCTTTTGCTTTAGCTTTTATACTGTGGCGTGAGGCGCTAGCTTTCAACAACTCCATATTTTCAATGGTTTAAGCACAATAGTCGATAATTAATCTGAGCTGAATGACCGCCTTATCCCGTTCCATAACTACAGGTTATTGATTTTGGGTGCGGAGAAGGTCAAATATTGTCTTTGCTGACGTATCCGTATGACGAGTATCCGATCACGCGTCTTGCAGGAGTTGATATTGACGAGGAGGCATTGAACTTGGCAAGAGAACGTTGTCAGCCCGATGAACTTGACATTAATATATCGCCATTGACTGTTGACATTTACCAAGGTATGTATGGGTGGTCAGCGTTGTTCGCTTACATTGGATGTTTTTCGCCATTTAACCCTTTTTGTTTATTAATAATTAGGAAGCATTGATGTGGCAGATAAGAGATTGATAGGATATGAAGCTGTGGTCTGTATGGAAGTGTAAGATATCGTCGCTAGCTGTGTGCGCTGTAACATTGTGTTCCATGTATTAAGCTAATTCTTTGTCTCTCAAAGCACACAACTAACATCCTTTCATAACTATCTTTATCTCGTCTGCTGTATCGTCTGCTTCTCCTGTAATCAAGAATAGAACATGTCGATCCGCCAGTTTTAGACAAGTTCTTTGATGTAGTTTTAGGGACGTATAAGCCACGAATATTGATTGTATCGACGCCCAATGCTGAATTTAATGTCTACTTTCCTCAGCTGAAATATGGAACGCCAGAAGCCAAATTCAGAATAGAAGATCATAGATTTGAATGGACGCGAAAAGAATTTGCTGACTGGTAAGATAGTTATTCTTTAAGTATCATACTAATCACATATCGACTACTATATTACATCATTCCGTATACTACCATTTTATGCAGGTGTAATGCAGGAGCCTTAAAATATAATTACTCGGTTAATTTTGCAGGAGTAGGCATTCTTCCCTACAGTGATCCAGCTGTCGGCACTTCGACGCAAATTGCAATATTTAGAGACTTGTGTTCAACATCTAAACCAACTAACTCGACATTTGGGACATATAAACACTTAGAACAGATTGTCCATCCATATTTTGATGATCCAGAGAAGAGTAATGATGAGATACTTGATAAAATTCATTATTTTATGAAGTATATCATTAATCAGAATCACATAGGCTGCGGCAAGAATAATAACGAGCCTGGAGTCAATAGGAACGGGGTCATTACAGGTATTAGCGACACTATCAATGGCATGTCAACAATAGATTTGGCGCGCAAAAACACGATAGACGCCAACTCTAACTCTTCTCATCAACCAGAAGCAGTCAAATTAGATGACGTCTGGAATATCCAGGAGATTCGGTTATTGTGTCGAAGGAAAAGCAAACTGCGTGAAGTTCTTCTCTCATCGCCGTCTGATTTTTCCTTTTTAAACGAAGATTGTGTGCTTGTATATAAAGAGTATCCTCCTGACGAGGTTGAAGAAGAAGAACAAGAATATCTACCATATACAGAGACTGCTTCATCTCTATGGAATGGAGATACAGGTGAAGTGTATTCAGTAGACGATGGCGGTAATGATAATATAGATTTTGACTATGATTGCAAGTGGGAACACTTCAGCATTGAAGAAACCGTTGATATAGGGTGGGATTAACACCAGATGAGGCTTGTAATTCTTCGACACAAAGTTTAATAAACAGATTCTTGGCGGTTGACGTGTGAATAAGGATTGTGATGATATTGAGCTGCAGTTCTCGTTTATCTTGACATGGAGAAAAAATAAAGCATGTATGATGCAACAATTTATTGATTATCTAATCTGCATAATCTAATAGATGGGAACTGGTTCCTTTAACATATACCGACGCGAAGTACAAATATTAATATTGAATATTTTTATACTATATGCGTACATTTGTCAAACATGATGTGATGGAATTACGATTTTCAGTTCAGACTTTGGGACCTTTGTTATCCATTATCCACTCAAGGTTTTACCCAGCTTAAAAATTCTGGCATGATAATACTCTTATTCATACAGTACGGGATGTTACGCCAGGTCGCTGGCACTGCCGCCAGATTTGAATCTTATTGAATATCTATCGGATAAATTTGAGAATGGGGCGGGTTGAATTTCAAAACAAATGTAGTTCTGCTTCATTGATTCTATGCATGCGTGCTCAAATGAACGGCAAAAAAATTCTAAGATTATCGCCAATTCGCACATAAAACTTAAAAGGATTCGTGACATCTCGTAATCTTCAGTCTTCGATAGCACTAAAGGCAATAGATGTTGTTCAGAACCGAAATTGCTTTCTATTACTACGCGAAAGGTTAAAAACTGCAGTTTGATCAGGAAGAATGTTTCTAATACATTACCAAACGTATCTTGTGTGTCAACTCTGCAGGTTAAGAATGAGAAATCCTTTCTCGTAATATCGATTCAACAACAATATTAGGCCAACAACAAATGTATGATACATTTCCATTGCTTCCGTTTGGTGAAATTGTTGTCAGCTAAACAATCATCATGGTCAGCTTACAGATGCAATCGATGGTTGGTGACATATTCTCGTGGCGATTGAAGCTATACAAACTTCATTTTTGATGCAAACACTATAGAAGTCTCCACGACGTTCATATTCTTAAGAAGTTGCACCTTCGGTGGCGCACACGAGAGTCTCTATAGAATAGAAAAGATTACTTACTCAGCTGGCCTTTAGATAGGAAAGTTTTGGTACATCCGCAGAGTAGTCAGGTATGAGAATTTAGTGAAGGAATAATTACTAATGTCGCGAGACAATAAACGAAAAATAATAGATCTGATTGTGACTATACTGTTTAATGTCGGTTTTAAAATTTCTCTCTGCGCTTTAACGAAGTTATAGTTTCAATTGCATGAAATTCAGGATTGAGCGATTCGCATTTAGAAAGTTTTGTTGCTGATACTTCTCACACATACACTACACGATTAATAATTGGATGATGTTCTATATTTAAACTACAATGACATCTATCAATCGCGATATGATACTTCGTAATTAGATACAGTATTTAATTTTCAACAATACTATGTTGAATGATCAATTTGTATAATCGTATTAGTATGATAGTAAAAAAGCATAGTTAGACAGGAATATAATGACAGAAAATATTTTGATTAAGGACTCTTTAGTCTAATGCTAGCTGATAGTTACTATGGGTATGTATTTATGAAATAACTCTTTGACTGATCTAGCCAGTCAGTCGGCGGGAGATGTAACACAGACGTCACGCTCCTGCAACAAAACCTGGGATAGATAGTAGTTGGGTCAACTAACAGCTTAAACTGGGCTTTAGCGAAGCACCTTGTTGTGAATAAAAGTCCCTCGCGTTAGTAGTTGGGTCAACTATACCGATTACGCGTAACTATTAATCTTTATCAATCTACCCGTCTACAATTCGACGTTTCAGTCACTCGTAGTTTATTCATGTGCACAAATCTTTGTATCAATTATTTTAATAAACTTAACATTTAATACAATATCCGCTTAACTTCTTTGCGTGACCCTTATGGATCGCCAAAATCACTATAAATAGCTAAATGATCGTACGAAAAGTATAATGAATTTTTCAACGTTTAAACTGGAATACGAATCCGATCATATATCGTATCGACACAAATTGATATTGGCGATGTCAAAGAAATGCTTGCTTCGCTTCGATCTATCAAGTGGAAATTTGACTTAGTACACCGAGTTTCGCAGTATTAGTAGAGCATGTAAACGATAAGTCTTCAGTCTTTCGTTGTATTTGAACAGGTCAATGTGACATTCCCTTCTGACTGTTTGAGTTATAATAAGAAAGTTCTCGTGAAAACATGTGATTGGAAAACTATCAGTTATGTTAACATGGCATTTCTGTAAGGCAAATTCTGCTCGGCACGTTTTTTATATTAATGTTAGAACAATGAATGTAATGAACATGCAGATTCTCGTTCTTGCTAAACTATATCGGGATAACTTAAACAAATCGCTAGAATTACCATTTTATTCCGACAGTAAGAGCTCCTCTTCAGCGGGAACATCTGGGAATAACACGCGTTACTATACCGGATATTACCAAACTGTTTATGCCAAGACAATTCGTAGTTTTGGGGCATGGAGATATCTTTAAGACATCTTTTTGCCATAAAAAACTGCGTAATAACATCTGAATTCTGAAACGCTAAAATTATGTTATCCGAGTCTAGCCAAATTTTCCAAAGAGGTTGGAATACGTCATTCATTGTCAAACAAAACAAAAACGAAAAACCTGCTCCCGACTATTTGCCGTTGATTTATGGATTTCATTGGTGCTATTATTGATTAGTAAAGTTTCTTACCGACTCTTGGGTAAGACCCACCTTCTTAATAAAGAGACAGGCGCACTTTTATTTATGACCTTGGCCAAATGCTCTGAGTATTGGGGCCTGGGAAGTATTAATTAGTATGGCTGCAACAATAATTTCCCAGGGTTTAAGAGGTGGCAAGAAAATCAGGCACGAGATTTGATCTTACATCGTGGCATATTTATACTAAATTAAAGCAAGGGAAATCTTATTACTATAGCATCTAATCTCTTTATAAGCAGTAAAACAAGTTTTTTGAGGGAAAGAGAATTGTTGACTATTTCTCAAAACCCAAGGAAATCATAGCGGAACGTTCTGATAATGATGAAATATGAGTTATGTTGCTACAAAAAATCGGCAGTTCATGTGATGCTTGTGCTGTTATTTATTGTATTAGCATACTGTGCCGATGCGCAAGAATATCGATCGTTGGATGGAACAGGAAATAACTGGATTAATCCTTCGGCGGGAGCGATTCTACAACCTTACAAACGACTGAAAACCGTAAATACGTTTTACAGGTAATAAAACGCGTGATAGAAATGGTGAAGAAGATGATGGAGAATGCATATAGTATTGTATTACCAACTTGTATCATTTTTCTCTTTTCATTCATCCTGTTAAATCAGCGATGCCAATCGAACGATGTTACAGACTCCAGCAACTCCAGCGAGTTGTTCTTCCACATTGGCAACAAGTGTTTACCCTTTACCTCGATGCGTTTCAAACCTTATTTCGAGATATGGTATGCCATCGTACGACCCGGCTACAGTGTCCTTCAGTTCAAAGAGGAAAATTAGCCATATGGTGAGTTGCAAGTAAATGAGGTAACTCGTATGGCGCATATCAGACTGACTACTGGAGAATTTGACTCCACCATATATCATGCTATTATATGACATCACTCTAATCCCATCTCACAGGTAACATTTTTCGGCCAATTCATAGTCTTTGATATAGTCAGAACGCTAAGGGTATTCAATGGAGACAAGATATATATACCAACAGATGATGCCACTTACCAAGTACCCGACTCTGCTGCAGCCAAACTATCTACTTTCACTTCCTTACCTTTCAATCGGTCAGCCAACAATTCACCGCCATCGCCCGATGCAGTCGGAACGAACCAAGTTTCTGTCTTTCTTGATCTCAATCAAATATACGGTGAAAGTCCGGAAATATCGAATCAATTACGCGATCAAGGAAGTGGATGCGGAAAGTTGAAAACGAGTAATGGGTCGAATTTTCCTGCATTCGATAATAATACATCAAAGTTTATTACTGGAGGACCTGTAACATCACAGAACATCTTTACGTTAGCAATTACTTCCGTTTGGATCGGCGAGCATAATCGTAAGTGTGATGAGTTGTACTCGGAACACGGAACAGCATGGGATGATGAGAAATATTTCCAAGAGGCGGTTAGTTTTTTGCTATAGATGTTCTAACTAGTCGCGTGTTGAATGGCTTGTTTTACGAGACCTCTGTTGTTTTATCATAGAGGCGATGGACGATTGGGCTGTATCAAAAGGTAGCAACTGAAGAATATCTTGGAGCCATACTTGGTAAACCATTGCTACCATACCAAGGTTATAATGAGCAACTTGTACCAGCAATCGATGCGTTTTTCCTAACAGTGACTCTGAGATATGGTCACTCGGAAATCAGGTATTTATCACGCGTATTGTCAACAATTTGCTGACTGGAGTTTTATAAAAATGGACCATATATTAATCATGCTTTAATAAACGTTCATATAAACACCCTGATTCATAAGCAATACATACAATATGCAAAATATGTACGGAGAAGTGGTAGCTACTATCCCACTGTCCCATATCCAAGATCACACGCTTCTCCCTAAATTCGGTCTTGCTGAAGCACTTCGCTCAATGGCTACGCAGACTCAACAACAAGTCAGCACATTCGTTCCTGATGAAGCAAGAGGATATCAAAATCCGTTTGGCGATTATTTCGACGTTCCCGCGTGGGACCTGAATAGAGCACGGGATTTTGGTGAGTGATTAATAAACGTTTTTGGAATGTGTCATAATATACGCTTATTTTAAAAATGTTTGGATTATAGGTATCCCATTATATAATGACATGAGAGCGGCGTTTGGTTTGTCTAAGCAGACTAATTGGTCTGGGATTACTTCTAATGATGTTGTAAAAACACGACTTCAGAATACTTACGGGAGCATAGACAGGTTGGAAGCATATATTGGTGCATTTAGTGAAGATCCCCTGGATGGATCCAATTTTGGCGAGTTGTTGGCTATGAGTATACTCGATCAGGTATTGCTAACTTAAGCTGGTATTGCTTTCACATTTGTGACCTACTCATGTATGTGTGTCTTACATATAATATAATATGCGCGCATTGTTATATCTTGCATTAGTATTCCCGCCTGCGCGACGCCGATCGTTTTTGGTACGAAAATACCTTTACCGATGAAGAAAAAGTACAAGTTCGTAACACGACATTTCGTGATTTGATTATGCGACATGCAGTAGTCGACGGTAAAGATCTTTTTCCCACGAGCATCTGGAGTTTCCAAAGTGACAGCACACTGCCAAACGCTGTAATTGACTTTGACAAGGCCCAATATCCATTTGGAATCGAACAGTCGTGGCCTGAATATTTAATAAGATGGGGCTTCCAAGATGACGATATAAAATTTATGGTTGATTTTGGCGCGCTTAATGGATGGTTTGGTATGGTAAGTAGATGGAAAAGGTTGCGGGTGTACTAAGTAAATTTTGTAATGACGCGTATTATTAATGCTTTTATATTAGGGCTTTGGTTCTGAAGACGGCGGAATGAAGGGTGCCGATTTCATTATCGCAACTGTAAGTATACTCTACACTTTGGATGTGACATTATCCACGCTTATTTAACGTACGTGTTATTATAGGTAAAAAATGGAAGTGCGACAGTTGCAAATTATATATCGTTGGGATATACAGTACCACAGCTTGACAGTCATCAGGATGTGAAATTTATTGGGACTACTCCATCAGCGTCATCAGTCAAAGTTGAGTTCGCAAGACCACTTGCGGCTAGCTGGTCTAATAGAAAGGAAATTAAACGGGGCAATATGCCATGTAAGATTGAATAGAAGAAGTATATTCTGTGACGTGCTCGCGCGATTAAGAAGATTGAAGCTCTTTCTCGTTTATTTCCGATATGAATAGTTATTATGGCATATGGCACTAATACGGACGTTATCACTTATCATATGAGCAACCGTCGTTCAATGGAAGTTGACTTCTTCACGGCTCAATCTGTTACTTCAACTTACTATAAGCAACGTCAGATAAGATTGGCTCATGGAATTGGAATGATTATTGCTTGGAGGTATATTTTACGGTTCACAGTCTATTGGATTAATCTTCAACTATATCAATTGTTTGCTTATCTTCCTCCTATGACAGTTTTATTTTCCCCATATCTATTTTCGTAGTACGTTTCTATAAACATACCTTTGGCTATCTTCAGCTGCATAGGAATTTGCAGATATTTGGCGGATTCTTGGTCGCAATATTCGGAACTGCTGCCATTGCCTCCATTATAACTATTAAAAAAAGACATAATGTGTATGTTTATCATTTTGTTGTTATTTATCTTATTCTTCGTTACGTCGATTTAACGCATATTTCATTTTACGTAGTATCGGATTGATACTATACAGTTTTACGTTCTTTGAGTTAACATTGGGATTATTTACACTTTGGGGGCAGAAACGTTTCGAGTCTGTGAATGAGGGCATCCCAAGATTTCTAAAGAGAGCGCATCGTTATGTTGGCGCGTCAATGATGGTATTGGCGGTGTAAGTAGAGATGATTGTTACAAAGTAATTCGTTTAGATGTTATCAATGCAAGTCAACCTAAATATGTTTCAATATTTTATACAGATATAACCAATACTTGGGAATTCAACTCTATGCAGAACTGTATTCATAGTAAGAGATGTTAATTTGGTTATTTCCGATCAACTAATGGTTTCCATATTTACATTATTCAAACTGATTTCCCATTATCTGATCTACTTTTAGTAATTCCAATCCCTATTGGATTGCATATGTTATTTACATATCGTTCGTGATCCTACTGTTTTTGATAGCTCAATTATGGCAAACAACAAATGGTGGATGTATATCCAAGCTCCAACGCAAGAGACCTGTAAGTGAAGCAAAGGAGACGTTACAATGCCATCTTGCAAATGAGAAACTTGTTGGTCTACCCGAGTGGTCATGGGATGAAGTGAACGAACGAGTTCAGCGTGGGGTAAGTAGAAAACTTATCGTTGGAGGTGTCTTGGTGTTTAATGAAATTATATATTGGAGCATTACGATCGCATGTAGTGTATCAATAACTTTAAATGCAACCATTGATTTCTAGGCTTTTCTTGTTGTTTGTGATGGCTTTGTAGCTGACATAAGAAAATGGATTCACGAGCATCCTGGAGGAACGAAAATATTGGAAAGAGTCGTAGGAACTGATATCACAAACGGTAATGTAGAGCCAATCAGAATTGTAGATTCCAAGGAGTCATTAATACGACCACTCAACATTAACAATATCTTCTAGATTTTTACAATACTCACAAGCTTACTCAACAAGAAGACGAAGACGATGGACAACAAGACGTACAAATTTATAGTCATGAACAGCCAGCCCCATTAGTTAGTCCTATTTTGGGAAAATACTTTCAACTCTGGCAGCACCACGATAATCAATCCAGCCTCCGTCAACGCAAGGCGCTCTCCAAAGTGATCGATGCGACAAACGTGAAATTGTTCCACAAATTACGATTACCGATTGCAAAACATACCCATTCTGCATTTGCCACAGTTCAGTTCTCAAAAATGATAGTTGCTAAAATTGCCGAAGACCATTATTCATTGGCTTCAGATGAGGACTCTACTAGATTCGAATCGTACTTTCGCCCTCAGTCTCATCCGTATTTCGAACAAGACTTGGCTAAAAGTCTTGGAAGAAGAGTATTTAGGCGGTATCAACTGTCGGACAAGACGTGGGTTAATGCTAGTGAGCAGTATCCAGTGATTAAATTTACTTTCACCAAGATACATCAGTCATGGAGGTTTACAGGGGATAGATTTTTGCCTGGGGATTATGTAGAATTGCAAGCACGCGTAAAGGAGCAAGTAGTTGTGCGATCATATACGCCATTAGAGGGAAGAATGTCGACATCGTTTTCCATTTACGTTAAAGTGTATCCTACCGGTTTAATGTCTCAGCATTTGGTAAGGATATTTGTTGGTCAATTGCTCGCTGTTAGATTTCTTGAGCAAGTATAGACATAATTTGTCATATTGTGCTTTACCACTCATCACATTAATTGATTGCCGTCTTAACATTTGCAGAAGAAACAACGTATTGGCTACGAGGTCAAAGTTAGAGGACCGTTTGATCTGGCTGACCGTGTGGGATACTCGCATCTATCACAGAACGAACTATCTACTATAATGGGAAGACGTCCTCGACTCCGCACTTCTACAATGACGTCAGAAACATCGGAAGCATCTGTCCACATGTTATTGAATTCCGAAAGTGCAGATGGATGTTGGGATGAACTATTCATGATAGCAGGCGGAACAGGCATAACGCCAATGGTCCAGGCATGTCATATTTTCTAAAATGGCGGAATATTATTGCTATCGATGTTTGTTTTTTAACACAGTAATTATTAATCATAACTATTCCCCTCAGTTGATGAAATACCATCTGAAAATGGTAGCAGCAAATGCAGGCCGTAGAACTTCAATGAATCTTCTTTACGCCAATAATTATGTGGAAGACATCATTGATGGTCTTGAACTCGAGGGATATGCCGCCAGAAGTAATGGGATGTTAACGACTACCTACATCCTTAACTATCCGCCTGCAGAAGGATGGGAAGGTCTCCGTGGACGGATTACTCTTCACATATTACAGTCTTGGCTTAACCATCATGATACGATAAACAGACAGCGGTGGCGGCAGTCATCACAGACGCCGGTTGCAACGTGGGATAGGATCTACAATGACTATGCTGTAAGTGACGCTTATGGTCATGCTGAATGTGAGCCTAGTCCTGAGAATGCTGATGGCGAACATGAAGTAGTTGACAACAGTGAGCATGAAGTAATTGACAACAGTGAGTATGAAGTAGTTGATAACAGTGCGCATGAACTGGTTGATCATAGCAATAGGGACATTGGTAATGTTGGCGATATTTCTGATCCAAATATGTCAACATTTAACGAAGGCATCGAAGTCAACAATACAATGACCGATACCCAACCTCCGCAATCAACACTACTAGTCAACAAAAATCCACAGCCTACTCGTATCCAATTGAGGGCACCAAGACCCCTTAGTTTTGTTCCGATCGCGTCGCATAACGACGTGCTTGGAACACCGTTATCACCATCATATAGCCCAACCGTACTGAATAGAAACGTTCAAGCAGGGAGTAGTCCCTCTTGGACACCAACTGCTACTCCTAGTGTGGCGTCACCATGGATAAGTGCTTTTCAGATACCAAAGTCGAAGATTGTTGTGTGTGGGCCAGATGGGATGATGACTACTGTATTTAATATACTGAAGGATCTGGGATATACGGAAGACGATATTATTCTTTTATGTTAATGGTGAAAGTAATGAGAAAAACATTTGAGTGTAGATGCAATTTTTATAAGTTAGTAAACGAATATATTCGTAATTGATAGTATAGGAAATAATCATTTAATGCATGTGCGTGTCCAAAACTTTCAGATATCTATTTCAGAATTCCACTAAATAAATTTATACCGTATATTTTTCATTATAAACTAGTCTTGTCCTAAGCTTCTTATTTGCTATATTTGATCTCGTTCTCTTTTCGCATGTTTAGTTTTATATCTATTGCAGCCTGAAGGAGAAACTTTCTGACAGCAATCAAACGATTTTGGCCGTGCTAGCTTCACCGTTTTTTCAAAACTAACTTTCAAGAAAGCATGTAATAACTTTTTGCCTCTATGTTTTTCTTTACAATTAGTCCATTCAACCAACAAATTTGCATTACCCCATTCCTCACAATCACGAATTGTTATCTCTGTATTGTGCTCAGTCTTACTATCTCGTTTTGAGTCCAATTGTAATTCTACACTATATGCGCCAACAAGGTCATTCATTCTTGGAGTTGCCATTTTATTTAATTAGGGTTTTTTTCTTCGTCGTGGTAATCCTTTGATTCTTTTCTTAAGGCTGGTAATTTTCTCCTCATGCTCAGCAATCTGATTATTTTTGGAATTAATAAAAGTTTCGTTTGCCTTAATTTCCTTGAGAGCTAATCGCAATTATTTAGCAAAGTCAATACAGTGAACCCTCTCTAATATATATCAACCTCACGGGACCGTTAGTCAGAATTACTACCACTTTTAAAACCCTTTTGCCAAGATAAACTAAGCCAATCAATGCTCACCCTCTTAATTGTGGCTCTTTTTGATAAAAAAAAAAAAATCTGTTAATTTTTTTTGTTGTCTCGCTTCGTGTATATTCGATTGAATACGTCATGGCAGATTTTGCAATATTGTAAATCAGAATACTAATTTTTGATATACAGTAAGTGAGGTACATGTAAATAGGAATGAAATCTGGATATATGTTGATAGGGATATCACAGGGTATGATATCAAAATTGATATATGCGGGGGAATTTATATACGTTCTGTAACTACTGTTGCTAATACTAATAGAGAGGAGAGAGGTTGATTTTAACGGGGTGGATATTAGAGAAAGTTCACTGTATTTGATTTTTTAAATTGTCGATTTTATTCTCTTTAATGGAGATGGTACAATCTTGCCGAATTAACTCTCGGTTGGCGAATTTTTTTTTATAATTCTTCCCGCAATTCTATATTTGATTGTGCGAGTTGCACGAATGCTGGATCTAGCGATTTGTTTATATTTTGAGAGAAGAAAAATGACTGATAATTCTAAGCCGGTGATTTATATTAACCCTAAAGAAGAAATTCGAATCGATTCTTTATTATGGGCCTCAAGTCATTATCGTATCGCTGAAAAATCGCGCGATACGTGTAAGAAAGCCGAAAATAATTCTTCATTGGCTGATGAGACTAGACAAACGGGTGATACATCAAATTCATAAGCCCCGCCCACTTGAATGCTAGATTTACCACATTAGAAACTCTCTCTCACTTATGCAAATTTATTTCTCTGCGCTCGTTTATTGGGCAGTGGAATATGTAGTTTGATAAATAAATAGCAATTACTTTTTTCGAGAAAATTAATTGCTTGGAAGGACAAAAATAAATACAACTTGCTAACTGGCGTGTATCAATAATTCTTAATATTATTTGTATTAAATTTATTTATTTCAATGTTGATCTGAAAATAAGTGCTTCTACTCTATATATAGATCCCGATGAAGAAATGACTCTATGGTGCGGGCCAATGTTCTATCAACCTACTGGTTATCACTCTTATCCTCGGAAATTATGGAAGGATCTCATAGTCAAAGGTTTCATTGATAATATTATTCATACTTTATTAATTCATTGGCAAAATAAAAAATTTATTGTGTATAGAGTAAACTGTGAATATAGAAAAGCGACTTATCTATATTACATTTTCTATGGCAAATATTCAATGTCCGTTACCTTGCAGAATTAAATATATGTTCTGGCCCGTAGCGAAATATGTTCTGGCCCGTAGCGAAATATGTTCTGGCCCGTAGCGAAATATGTTCTGGCCCGTAGCGAAAGCACTTTGCCCGCTGTTAGTTCACAAATCGACATTCTTTTGAACAACAAATCCAAAAAGGAAAGTATTAATTGACTATTGTTACACGATTTTTTAATATTTCGTCTATTTATACAAGAGAAATAGAGCTTTTATTTTATTTAGTGAAATAGACGCCCTGAGATGATCCCTGAAATAATTTGGCACTTTATTCTTTTATTTCTCAAATGCAACATTTACCTGATTATAATTTGAATTTGACGATCTTTTGTTTGTTTAATATTAAATATGTTGTACAGTTCTAGACTGAGATGACTGAGTTCTGGACCGAGACAACTGAAATGTCTGAGTTCTGGACTGAGACAGCTGAGTTCTGGACTGAGAAGACTGAGTTCTAGACTGAGATGGTCCCGAACTGAGATACAACAAATACTAAAGACTTCTATTTTATCTCTTCTGGAACAAATTTATTTGTTAAAACCTTACATATGACAAAAACCCGCGAATTAACTGTTTGAGAGAGGTGAGATTATTGGACTTCACAAGGGCAAACACAATCCCACAGAAATTTCCCGACTGCTTAAAATACCCAGAACAACCTGTGATAGCATAATAAAAACACTTAACTACAGGTAAGTTGTATTTTCTGCAAAGTTATGTTATTATGGTTATGATTCACTCTTCGTCAGATGGACAATTTTAGGGTCAATAACACTATAATCTTTTTTTTCTCTGTATTAATATTAATAGGTTTCCACCCAGTGACCGGAAAATCGACCTCGAGGGAGGGTGGCATGGATATTTTATTATAGTTCACGCCGTGGTAATTGGCATTATTATTATCCTTCTTGCTTATTTTTTTTTATTTATTATTGGCAGCAATTAAGTTCTCTCTACTCACATTTTAGATTGGGAATAGGGTAACAGTTGAGGATGTAGAGGCAATGGAAAGAGCACTAGCAACATACCATAAAGTTCCTAATAAGATTGGTATCTTGCTTGCTCGTTCCAAAGATAAATTCACTGGAGAAGTGAAGATGAGAGCAACAAAGTTATCCAAGTATGGCATTATCTTAAGTTTGAAAAAGATAAAACTGTAATCCCCAACCCTCGTAATAGTAGCGGGAGACCACTCCTTTTGAAGGCAATTGATAAACGCCATTTTATTCGCACTGCTGTTGTTAATAGAAAGGATTCCGTAGACAAAATAACTGAGAAGTTTAACAGCTTAAGATTAACTGAGTTAAGTACAATTATTGCAAGACGTGTTTTTCATGAATATGGCTACTATGGTCATGTTGGACTGCAATGGGATAAAGAGTGGGACAACGTAATTTGGAGTGATGAATCACAATTCCTTCTATTTGAAAGCATTGTGTATGGCATAAACATCATGAAAAGTATGATATAGATTGCATATTTCCGACTATAAAAGACAATAAGGTATAATGGTTTGGGGGCATTTTACAAAGGATAAACTTGGTCCTTTAGTGGTGGTAGAAGAAATGATTACAGGAAGAGCATATATAAATTTGTTAGAGGAGAATTTATGTAAGATCTTGATGATGATATCACTTATACTTTCCAAGATGATAACGCTGTTATCAATTGGAAAGAAGAAATTTTATAACTTCTCTTCCTTGGCCAGCACAAAGTCCAGACCTTAACCCAATTGAACATTTATGGGATATTTTGGGTAGAAAAGTGCATGAACACAAACCTCATCCAAAAAATTTAAAAAAACTGGTACAAGAGTAGTTGAAAATTTCTGCAAGTGATTTAGAAAAATTAGTAGATAGTATGCTCCGTAGAGTTAAGTCTGTTATCAAAAATAAAGGAAATCCCACAAAATATTAATGTAATATTCAAAAAATTCATATTGAAGCGATTCAAACAATATGAATTTTATTATATGTTATCAACACAGTTCATCATTATGTGTTTTTTATTATAGGGAGTTATCTGGCAGGAATCCAAGAACATTCACTTTCATATAATCAACTGATTTCAGACCAGTCAATACTACAATGTAGAACTTACAAGTTTTCTATCATTGTGTGTGTGTGGAATGAAAAAAAAAATTTTTTTCCCGCTTTCAAGACGGGCCATAATAGAACTTCCTCTTGACTTCTACAGAAGATAATCGGAACACAAGCGTAATTGTTTTTAATATGTCACAAATGAATCATAAATCGTTAAAGCAGCCAGCTTTGCATAGAATATGGGCTCTTACTATTACAGCACAAAGTCAATTATACACATTCTATAAGAGGCTACTATTCATATTTCTATTGAATATGTCCATTAAGAAGATATTTATCACGCATGTTTCTTACGTTGTGTGCAGCTGTCTCACGCGACAGTTCTTGTGTCAATTAAGGCTTTTCTACAATTAAGAAGATATTTTCTCTGCCATTACATGATATCTGCTACTTCAAGCGAGTGTTCAATCTCTGCATAAGCAGACATCGCGAAGTAACAAGTCATCTCCACGCTCGAATTTACGTGTCCTTTAAGAGGCCTTAGACACAAAGTGAAAAAACAAATCCCTCATCTAATCGGCAAGCTAGTTGTACTTGTGTAATGTTTAACCCGTCACACACATTCAAACAATGTTTCGATTATACAAAGTATATGCGCCAAAATGTTCGATAAAATTCTTCCAGAATTCGTCGCTTCGATGGGAGGGGTTGGTTAATGTATGGAAATAGTATATGTTTACGGCGTCTGTTGCTTGCGTTACGGCGTTTGGATTATTAAAGTTCTACCTTCAGAATCTGTAATGCACTCCGATTCTACAATACCACGAAACTAAACGATTTTCTTAAGCAAACCAATATTACCCCGTGCAGATACAATTAATCGGGCCTTCTCCATTCGAGAAATATATGCGGCGGTTATATTTGAGCGTTCAGTGATTTATTTATCTTTTTGCGAATCAAAAGCGTGTTTAAGTTCATGATGCCGACGTCAATCTCTTCTTGCAACTGGTTTTTTGACGCCTAACAAACGACCGAAAGCAATCTACAATCCGTTATTCAAAGCATTGACTTGAGGTTCTTCTTCGTCGTCGCGATCTATCTTGATTATCTCCCTATCGAGCAGTTTAAGAAATTTAAGATATTTCGTTATTGTGACTTGGAGAGTTATCCCTGGTTAGCGTTGCCTCCGAATTAGTAGAAACGGATTTTTGCTTAACTAAGTATACTCATAACAAGGAACCTGGGTAGTTGATCTATCAACGCAAGTTTTTTGCGTTTCTTCTCGATAAGGAGCCGAGTTTGGTTATCAATCTATTCGATAGTCATCTTATATGGTTAATTATATGTGGAGCGCAAAAGAAAATGCAATGGTATAATAAATGATTTACAAAAACCACACTCTCGCCACCCATGTGGTTAAGCGAAATATGTGGCCTACCTTTGTACGTGAAAGGTTTACCGCCCATGTGGCTAAGCAAGATCATTTCACGCACACCTCTGCCGGTATGATCACCATGTGTTAAACCAAGCCGGCAGGCGATACGAAGAAGAGGTCACCGTCCATGTGACTAAGTGATGGTCTCCCTTCGCACTTCCAGAGCGTCCGTCGTCCATGTGACTAAACGGACATATGGGAAATTGTATATAGAAAATCGTGTTTTGGAGTAACATTCGTAAAAGTATCTCTAACAAAAATAAAAATTAATACATCATCTAGTAGTCTCGCAGATATTAAAACATTGATTTATTTGTCCTAAAATAAATCCTTCCTCTGTAATCTGTTTTTTGCGTTTCTTCTCGATAAGGAGCCTAATTTGGTTATCAATCTATTCGATAGTCATCTTATATGGTTAATTATGTGTGGAGCGCAAAAGAAAATGCAATGGTATAATAAATGATTTACAAAAACCACACTCTCACCACCCATGTGGTTAAGCGAAATATGTGGCCTACCTTTGTGCGTGAAAGGTTTACCGCCCATGTGGCTAAGCAAGGTCATTTCACGCACACCTCTGCCGGTATGATCACCATGTGTTAAACCAAGCCGGCAGGCGACTACGAAGAAGAGGTCACCGTCCATGTGACTAAGTGATGGTCTCCCCTTCGCACTTCCAGAACGTCCGTCGTCCATGTGACTAAACGGGCATATGGGAAATTGTGTATAGAAAATGTGTTTTGGCCTTTGTGCGTGAAAGGTTTACCGCTAAGCAAGGTTCATTTCACGCGTGTTAAAGAGGTCACCGTCCATGTGACTAAGTCAACAAAAAACTGCTGCACATGACCGCTTCGATCTACAGTCACATGGTCGTGACCTTCAAAGTGACATATTTCCTAATAAAGGCCTTCTCAACAGCTTTGATGCCCGATCAAATTTGGAAATCGACGATAAAAATGGAAGTTACTCGATAAGTCGGTTTTGGCCTAAGTCGATCAAGCTTTTTTTTCCCAGTATTTAAAAGACCTCGATAAGTCGGTCGACATTAACATATGTAAAGTCGCGATAAGCTGTAAACCTTCTTTAATGCTATTACTATGTAAATTACACTCGATAAGTCGGCTTCGGGGAGATTGAACCAATTATTAGATGAAAACAACCATTATTATTATACTTTTATTTTACACCACTAATTACTCGCTAATTATATTGAGTATATAAAAGTAGACAGTTCATTCGTTTCAGGATTAAGAGACTTAAAATGGAAAATTGAAAAAAGAGAATGACTTCTTCAACGCAAACTAGCATGGATATTTATTAACATATGGTCACGTGGTTCTCGATAAGTCGGTTCTCTCGTCTACCATGCCCAGCCATGTATGGCTGACTTATCGAGTTTCCCTGTGTATTTGGTGGGGCATCAAGGGGCATCCTAATCCCTAAATTGGAAATTGTTTCTTTTTCATATGAACATAATAATAATTCAAAGACATCTCATGAGATGTGACAAGAGCAGTACATGGTACATGGGATAGAACATACATTATTTATTAACTTGAGTCAAGAAACCTTTCTTTTTTACCCTTTGGTTTCTCTATCCAATACAAACCTCCTTTGGTTTTATTCACCAAATCAAAACTTACTATTACTGCTTCGCTAATTCTTAACCCTGACTTATGACATAAAAGAAATGAACTCCCCTTTTGCTTTCTTTTTTCCTGTTCGGAACCAACATGATTTTCCTCCTAACTTTTTCAAGCAGTTGTAAAAAAACTCACTAAATTCGGTGCTAAACTTACTGCTGATTATTTGCCTTGCTCTTTTACTCATTCTTGTTTATTATTTACTCACAATTTTTAGTATGTTTAGCAAATAGTTAAAAAGTAAAACAGCTTTTGTCTCAATAGAGGATTTTTTTTTTAAATAGTCAGTTTTATTTTTTGTATTCTTTATTATTTTTTTTAATACTTATAATTTCGTAGAACCAAGCAATTTTAGATTATAACAAAATATTACCTGTAAGAATAATTCACGCAAAGTAGTTGCTTGAGCCATTAAAAGAGTGGTTGCAAAAATCTCATTATTTTACTAGATGAGTTAGAAAAGATTACTGATGAACAATTCAGAGGAATTTGATAGAATTGTTTGCCATGTATAAAAATGAAGAGGGAGGCAAACAAAAAGAGGAAAGCAAAGAGTTATTCGATAAATATTATGAAACGAACATGAAATTAGACCACTTTTTTTTTTGCTACTGTCAATTATCCTAAAAATTTGGTTCCGCTCTTAAAAAATGGTGTGAACATGCGGGTGCTAGAGGATTATACTGACGAAGAAAAAAAAAGCAATTCGCCTTGTTGGAATAAGGTCATTTCCTATTTTTCAAAAAAAAAAAAAAAAAAAAAAAAAAAAAAAAAAAAAAAAAAAACAAAAAAAAAAAAAACGCGGTTTTTGTTTGTTGGTTTGT
>CAJVPI010000579.1:0-26178 GCA_910592345.1 Paraglomus brasilianum
TCGCCCCTTCAGCAGATAAAAAGCGAGTGGAGAGAATGTTTGAATTTGGAAGATATTGTTGTTTGGTTCTTTCGTAAGAGATTGGCCGGATCGAGAAATGGCCTCGAATAAGAAAGTTGTGAAGTGAGCGAGTATGTTTTAACATCATATCAATTTATGATCAATACTCACCTCCCTACATTCATTGAAATTGGTCATTCGGCAAACACAAGTCATTAGATGATCGTTATAAAAAAAATCACCAGTCATGGTTAGTTGTTGATTCATTGTCGGTTTCGAAATTCCAATGGCTTATACCTTATTTGCATCTAATAGTCGACAAAACACGGATGGGCTATCAAACTTTGGATAACAGAAGAAGTCGATCGAGCCATCAATGCCACACAAACATACGGTGCGTAGATTCCCAATAAATCCGTAATTCTCAATTGGAAGATATCCTCTACATCAATAGCAATAAAATCGATTAGCCACTCTTTGCAACGCGCGCTTGACCTGAAACCCATTACGAACCCGCGGCGACTGGTTGAATTCATGTCGAACAGGAGGGAAGTAAGAGATCATGGAGTCGAATTAATATTAACCGTGATAATAATGGGATCAAGGAAAATTGTTTGGCCGTCAAGTTTAAAAGGGAAGATCTGCCGGCACTGGTACCATAGACCACTAAATATAGTATCCTAAGTACATATCCAGTATCATACACCTCACTGAATATAGTACCCTAAGTACATATCCAGATACTGTGTGGAGAAGAAATTCCTTCACAGAGTGTGTGATTGGTGGATATTTTCATCCCCCAGCATTCTGTGATTATCTATGTTTTAGTAATTTTTCATCTGGCAACTTATAAGATCAACCAATACCCAACCTTTTCTCTTTTCAGACATGTTCGTATACGAAGGCGCTACAAATTCTTCGTTCAGTGAAATTCTATTTGGGCCGTGATTCAATAAGTTGTTACATTATTAGTAAATTGAATGTATGCATCACCCACAACGCCTCTACTAAAAAATACCATCACATTGCTGATATTCGATTGAAGCAGCTAACTTCTTTATCAAGGATATTTTGGACATTGTTTTACCGCTCGCGCAATAATAATAATAATGTTAATTATTATAAACATGCAATTCGCCGGAGGTTAGCTGTCCCCAGATTGAGGCTCACCCATCACTAGAAAACTATTGAACTGTGCGTAATGATGGTGCTTTATTATTATTATGTTCGCAAGCTTTCACTGGTTCTTCCGAGTTCGTTTATTGATAATTAACTTTTATCATATATCGTCGAAAAGTTGTGTAATGAACGTTTATCACAAAGAGATAGTAGAATCTCTACGAACATTTATTTTATTGTTCTCGATGCACAAGTTGTAATTACTCTCACAGGGAAAAAAAAAAATTTTTTTCGGTTTTAGACATTATAAAAGTACATGCTCACTTAAGAGTAACAAGGATTTCGCCATTTGTTTATTTACACGATGCGATTACGCGGCATTTTGTGCTACGCATGCGTTTAAACTCTAAAAACTGCAATATTAATATTGTTAACGACATAAGACTTGCTTTGCCTCTGTTGCTCGTTGAATGCATAACAGTCAGATCGGAAACAGCCAAAGCGAAAAAGCAAGCCTGTTGTTAACCTATTTCTTGTTGTTCTGTGTTTACTTTTTCTGGTACGAAACAGTTCTCTGGAAAGAAATTTGCTGGCATAATAGTAAAAGTGATAGTTTATACATATTAGTATAGTATTAGTATTAATCATTGTGTGACGTTTCGTTTGCGATAATGGCTTACGTCACTGCAGCATACCCATTATAAAAAGATTTTTTACATTGCTTTTTTGACTTCAAAAAAAAAACATTGATTAAAGATGTGGAAATCTAACCCGTCAATAACAGGCACGAATAATATACCGCTTGGCAGGCGACGTATGGGGAGTTCCTCCGATGACGGAAATAGACCTTCTGATACTGATGATACACAATTGAATTCAGAAGATTCGAAGGATTCAACAAACCGAACCTCGATCAAGAGACCAAGTGAGGATGTGGTAGACGACTCTGAAACCACGAATGCAGATCAGCAATTTGACGCAGCTGAAGAACGCCGAAAGAAGCGTCGAAGTAGGTGGGGCTCGGAGGATTCCAAAGTAAATATTCCCGGCTTGCCTACTGCCATCACTGCCAGCATGACGAAAGAACAACTGGATACCTATCTTTGTGAGTAGAAATTTGATAATGATTTGTAGGGGAAAGAAACGATTTGAACAGTAATAGCGTATTATGTTAAGAACAATAATTGTAGAGTGTACGGTGATAACTCAATTTTGTCTGTATGCATTTTGTAATGTGTTCTCAACTTCACGCAGTGCATATGAGATTGGAAGAAATAGGTAGAAAGCTTCGAACTGGCGATTACATTCCGCCCGAACGAGAAAGGTATGTTGAGTCTATTGATCTGGCATGCGACCCTTGTTGTGATTAATCTATTTGCAAGATTTAAATAGTTTGCGAATTCAAAGAAAAACGTCGATTAAATTTGCCTTTTTTTAAAAATCCACTCCCTTATAAAGGTCCGTATCGCCTGAACCAATATATGATTCTCAGGGTAAACGCGTGAATACACGCGAATATCGATATCGCAAAAAGCTTGAAGACGAACGCCATCGTCTAATCGAAGAAGCAGTAAAACGCAATCCCGATTTCAAGCCACCCGCTGATTATAAGCGACCCACCAAGGTTCAGGATAAAGTATACATTCCGGCCAAAGAGTTTCCTGAAATTAATTTTATTGGATTGTTGATTGGACCGCGTGGAAATACCCTTAAAAAAATGGAAGCAGAATCTGGAGCAAAGATTAGTATAAGAGGACGTGGTAGCGTTAAGGAGGGAAAGAGCAGAACTGATGCTGCAGCAAATTCAAATCAAGATGAGGACCTACATTGTTTGGTAACAGCCGAGTTAGAAGATAAAGTTGTCAAGGCTGTAAAAATGATCAATAAGATTATAGAGACGGTAAGTAACCTTGAACCTGTGTGACATTGTACATTCTGTATGACTATAAATTAAACAACGCTTGCTCTTGTGAAAACACCTAGTCTGCTTCAGTGCCTGAGGGTCAAAACGAATTGAAGCGACAACAACTTCGCGAGCTAGCCGCCTTGAACGGGACTCTTCGCGATGATGAAAATCAAATCTGTACCAATTGTGGTGCAACTGGACATCGTAAATACGAGTGCAATGAATCACAAAACTTTACTATTAACCTTACATGCCGTATTTGCGATGGTCATGGGCATACAGCGAGAGATTGCATGGAAAGGAATAACCCGGAAGCGTTGCAACAAGCCAAGCAGAGAGATCAGAAATTGGACAGTGAATATCTGAATTTGATGGCTGAATTAGGAGAGAGTGTTGATGGGGGTAGGACAGATTTGGGAGGACGAACGGTAAGTCTGGGTTATATTTAGATTTGGAGAATGAAGGGAATAACTCTTGTTTAACGAGGCGACGTTTATTGCAACAAGATCTAATTGTATCATAAACTAACAACGACTGTGCCTTGCCCTATTGTTATATATAGGGCCACTATGGACCTTCGACTGCTTCGAGACCTCCTTGGGCAGCAGCCGCGACCGCAGCAACGACAGCGGTACCGGTTCCGAGCAGCCCCACATCAGCTGCTCCGCCTTGGGCAAAATCTTCAATCACAACACCACCAGGGACTTCATCATCTATACCTCCTTGGCAACAATCTGCATCAAGTGTTCCTCCTCCGCCAGGTACGTGGCAAGTTTTGTGTTATTGATTGTTTAATTATCCTGTTCAATTTGTTCTGGAATTGCTTGAATGTTATAATTCTATTGTATTCACTGATGTACAAAACTAATTTCGTTGCTTTTTATAATAATTCAATTGTTATGGGATTACTAATGATGTCGTTCTACTGTGTTATTTGATCATACGGAATGAACGCACATTTAATTTAATACTAACTCCAACTCTTGTTCGACAACGACACTAACTACCACTAACCTATCAACTAACGACACTAATTGCCACTAACATCCCTCAACTAACTACTTACTTGATACATTAACGCTGCCATGGATACTGAAATAATTTAACGAAAATGGAATTTTACGACGATATCGACGATATCGACGGTTTGCGTTTCATGATTGCTTTTTTGCTTGTTCATACGGCTAATACTAATATGTTGGACAAACACAACCCGCTTTTACCCGTAATACCCCCCCCCCCCTCCCTCTTTGTTAAATTATCTTTTGAAATCACCAATTTAACTATCCAGGCTACTCTCAAACTCCACCACCACCGGGTGTGTCTCCAACAACTTCGCCAACATCTATCTCACCAACAAGCTCTGTTCCTCCAGCGCCTTGGTCGTCCAATCGTCCATATAGTACCGCTCCTGCTCCTAATACACTAACAAGTCCTTCAGGACCATATCCGCCCGGTGGTTATCCGCCTGCGTCTTATTATGGGTATGGGGGATATGGTAGTGCGTATGGAAGTGGATATCAACAGAGTGCATACGGAAATGTGGCAGGCGTGAGTTCTCCTACACTGCCACGTTGGGGTCCTCCGCCACCACCTAGTCAGCCTCCGCCGCCTCCTCCACCTAGTCAGCCTCCACCTCCCCCACCACCGAGTAATCCTCCGCCTCCCCCTCCGCCGCCGCAATAATCTGAATTTGTCAGGATCGATTGTACGAACGGGTTTGGAACTATGCGTTAATTGGTGAGCAGTGAAACGGCAGCAAAAAGTAATAAATACAGGTCTAATATTTATCAATTGGTGTATGCTTTGTTTTTCGCCATCTGTGTGGTTCTGATAATATAATCACGTGATAGAATATGTTATTGTTCTACTTTTATGTCTTAGATGTTTGATGAGTTCAATTGACTAGCGTGAGATGAACTTAAGAGAATGTGATGTCTGTACGTTCATCTCTTAAAAAGATATCAGTTTTGTGCTGTAGCATAAAATTTTTATTACTTAATAAACAAAATCGGGGAATGATTAATCAACATCTTGTCCCTGGTCACTTTAACATTTTGGTGGAAGTTGTATTTGCCATATATTGTATGTGGTTTCTGGCCGACAAGTAATGTTTCAGAGCTTTATCACAGCGCAACGTATACAGTTGAACGTATACAGTTGAGGGAGGGTTTCTTAGCGTGAAAATTTCGTTTATACGCTTTTAAAAGTCTATTTGGAAGCTAATGCTGCATATGTATTTAACATTAAGGGTTTAAAGGTTGCATATGACCCTCAGTTTATATCTATTGCAAGCAGTTTCATTTATCAGAAAAGACGTCAATGGCTTTCACCTCGCGTCGCGCGAAATATTGTACAAGAATTTAAAATCTTATAACAAATAACTCTTGTTATAAGAAATTTGTTGGGCCTGATCACTTTCTTATATCGAGAGCCAGTTGTATCAGGGCATATTGAGAGGGGGCTCGTTTTAGATAATTGTCTAGCTTATGTATGTCTACATGATACTCAATCGTATTTTGATACAAGTGCTGGAAGACGGAAAACACGGTTTAAAACGAAGGGGGGGGGTTGCTTAAAGAACGAATCCCGGTTTATATAAAATTGTTAATATAGACTGTTTCTCGCATAATCATCCATAGATTTACTAGATGCTAAGAAGCACTCGAGGCGAACAGACGCTAGTAATCGTTTACTTTTACTGATGTTAGCATGAACAATAAATGAAAGCATTCTTTACTACAATTATCAATCTCAAGAATCTCCTCTGAGAAAAGCTTCCAGATCCCGATACTCTATTTAATATTCACCCTTATTGCAATGTAATAAGTGGGCTATGATATTGATATCAGAAATTTTATTTCTTGGGGAAAATTAAGCTTTTGGGAGCCGTTTTTCGATAATTTTGAATCTTTGATCTTATTCGGCTTAATTTTCAGAGGGTCTCGTAAAAGAGCATGGCAATAAAACGTGCCATTTGAGAACTCAGATCTTGTCTTGATAAAGCAATTTGTTTTTCAATCTTCCTGGATATCGGTTACATTTATTGACAATCTTAATATTGCTATGACAAAATGACGCCAACTGTAGCGATAAAAAAAACCTCTCACGTTAACTCAATTTGATCTAATAACAATTCTGTGAGATATTATTCAGTTGAGCTGGAAGCGCAGCCGAATATGAGCTGTGACTCCATATTAAAAAATTTCGTTCACAACAATCTGTCAGATTATATTATCTACACGATTGTAATAACATTTACGTAATGGTTTGATCGTCAGTCCCATGACGTTTTCCTTACTGTTAAAGAAAGCCTATCAGTGGTAGCTAGCTAACCGGCCATAAACTCTGAGAGTTTATTAGTGGACTGTAATTAGTAAACAGGTTTTTTGGCGTTGTAATTTTGACTTTTGGTGCAATCACTTGTCAAAATTGTAGCCTCAATATTCACTTGATACTGAAATCGTCAACGCGTCAAGTGATAGAAAACGCGAATTTTAAATGTCTTTTTTTAATCAAAGTGTCATGCTCTTTATTTGAAAAAGTTTCTCAAACAAACAAACAAACAATTTTAATTGGTGTACGTCTCTGCATTCGGCTTTGTCTATTTTGAAAAAAAAAAAGAGAGTATGTCAGGCTTTATATCGATCATGCTATTAAAAGACTGGTCACTTATCCGCAAAGGGAGGAACACCCGCTTTCCTTGTAGCACCTCCCTGATATCTATTAAATGCTCTCTCCTCCTCATCTTCGTTGTTTGTTCATATCGCATCCATTATTGGTTGTGTATTCTCCCCCTCAATATACTACCTTACACGAGATTCAAACATTACTACGTCCATTGCAGGAAATTTAGGTTCTTGGATGTCGTGCGTAAGAACATGAGAAATCGACACAGAATCAAAGAATTCCAAATGTTTCTATTATTCCTTTTCTTTTTACGTTCGTTCTTGAGTTAATTTCAAATTATAATATTAGATATAGAGACAGATTGGCTAGAACCTTTTGATTTGAAATCTCTGTAGGGGCACGCATTTGTTATGTTTTATTCGATTGCTGAAAAAAATGATGATTCAATCATGAGCGAAAGCATCTGATCAAATCATCCGTCGTTTCCTAAAGAAGAGTAGTTATCCTTTCAACTTTCACATGAAATGAGGGTTGTTGTCCCAAAATATAAGATTCCGCGTGCTGTGTTGAATTGGTAGTGATGAACTTTGAATAAGTTCCTACCAGGAAAGATGGCCACTTTTTTACAATTATAAGCAAATATAACTCGTTTACATATTGGGATAAGAACGTCACAGGGGTAAAATTGGTAAACTGTTCCTAGGAGAAGATGATCTTTTATCAAGCCAAACATTTTTAGGGCAAAAACAGTCGAATTATACAGCTGTTCGGGTATTAGTATGGGATAAAATTTTGTCCTCCCTCCCCCCAAGGGTAAGACGATGTTGTCCACAACTGGCAAATCAGTCTTTGAGGGAAGCAATTTCACAAGCTAATGATTTTTAATTATCGGGTTATATTGTTTCCGTTGGGTAGTGCAGAGAGGATCGATTGATGGTTTGCGGGGAAATATCACATCCGATATGGCTAGCACAGCGTCGAAGAAGGTTCAAAGATTGCTAACGTGAAATTAACGAGGGTGGCACAAGTAATATAGTTTTTCAGATTCAAGAAATGTCAGAAAGCGATTCTGCATGGAATCAACCCGGATTCCGAGCGCGTGTAAAAGAGCTGCATACTCGAGTGCTGCCAATTTGCCATGTTTGTGTGTGTGTGTGTGTGTGTTATATATAGATCGAGTATGATAAACCCATTTTATGACACATACAAGTCGGTAATAAGGAATCATTATTGAATGACTGGATTAGTCCCGATTGCAGAAACCTAAATGTAAGGAAATTACTATAATCTCTTTCGGGTTACCCGATATTCTAAATACGTAAACACGTGATCATAGTTTTTTTTGTGATACCAGGGGCCCGCATACAAGACGATTTATACTGCATATTGATATATTAAACTCCCCAACGCCCCAACTATGCATACATATACTATACATATTTTACATTGCTACAAGCAAAGGATTGGGTAACTGCTATTAATGGTATCAAAAATATATTACTCTTTATTTACGGGTTTGTACATCGTATGTAGATTCGTGGTAGTATATGGTTAACAAGCGAAAATATGGCACAACGGTCAACAAAGAAAGTCATTAAATAGCTAGTAGTGTTAACTCTAAAGCCTGATAACAATAACATGATTAGAAAGAATCTCTTACACAATTATTGATTAGACCACTATCATTCCATATCAGACACGTTTTGAAATACCAACAAGAATAAAAATGGCAATGATAATAGCGAGAATAAGAATAGTAAAAATTGATTGCCAAGTAATTCCATTGCACATCATCGACGATAGTCATCTACTAAGCATCTCCACTATAAGCTTGCAGCATCTTTTACGGCACTTCGGCATCTGCACGGCCACTCCTCTACCAGATGAGAGCATGGCGGTCGTTCTTGGCGGATAATGGAAAGTGACAGACGCAAGAGAATGTGACAATACATGAAACGGACCAATCCATTATGGGTGATAATAGGAAACGGGGACGAAAAGTGTTGGCGAAGGAGAAGGATTGTTTGTTGCAGCCATAATGAATGCTAAAGGCGGCAGGTTGAGGAAAGTAGTAGTATTATTTGTAAGAAAAGGTTTGTTATGATTGTGTGTATTGGTATTGTCTCTCTATCAGTCTATCAGTCATTTTCTGTCTATCTCTCTCTTGTATACAAAATATGCATAATATATTATATAATATAGTCACGTTTATGGATATGATTTTTCATATAACGATATAAAGCTTTTTTTTTTCATATATGATTAGGACAGTGTTAACATTTATGGCGATCTTAGCTTGCAACTGTTCTAAAAATGGAACTGTTAACCATTGAAATACCTATCCGTGAAATCTTTGTGTGGAACAAATAACTTATTTGTTATTCTGTTAGTAGTATTTGTTGTATTTGTCATTATCCAATGTACTGTATACAGTATCGATTTATATTACACATAGTATATTTGTATACAGTACAATTATTGTTGTTTGTCATCTATAGATTAGTTCAGAGATGTCGATGTTGTGTCACCTTGATACTGCTGTGCGTATGTGACACTTATCACATCCTGCTGAAAATGGATGAAGACAGAATAGCAACAGTATATCGAGATTGGAGCTTTGTTATTGATCGAAACATATCGGTATGTAATGATGTATTATCGCAGCAAAAGATAAGCCCGATGGAGATAGAGATTTATATATACACACAATATTATTATACGTTTTCGCATTTGTCTGTTCGTACATGCACGTACGGTTTCATCTACAATTAAGATTAATTGATGTTACGAATAAGAATGTAAGATATCGCTCTGCTCATCTCCTCCAGATAATGTTTTTGTGTGCCATTTGCTGAGAATAGCAAGAGGAAAAGGGACTTCACATGATCATATATTCGATGGGGTTTAAGCAATCCTGTTCAAAGGGAATGATGTGGGGTTTTAGTGTGTATGTGTATGTGATGTATATGTGTACGTGTGTGTATGTGTATGTGTATGTGTATGTGAGTGTGCAAGTGTGCAAGTGTGCGAGTATGTGAGTGTTTAATTCCCATGTCATTTCTTTTTCCTGGAAACAAAAGTCCGTCATCATGATTAACAATGGTAACAATGGTTCATATATATCAAGCGAGTGAATTGGCTGACATATTTTACGCCAATATGCTGTTGTATTTACGCCTATTTCATACTATATATATCAATACTTTACGCCTCAACGCATTCGTACTCTTTTACAATGATCCAATTCAATACATTAATAAATATATATTGCATTTAAAGCATTAGATCACAACCCCCTTTTTTCCTTGTCACTTTCTTTATTCAGCACGAACGGAATTACGCGTCCCAAATCAACCGATAATGGGCGCTGATTTAACTATATTCCGATTTATTTTATTTATCCCCCAACATTGTGCCCACCTGTTCTTTTTCTTTTCTTTCCAATCACGGTTTGCACATTGGCATATGCAAGTTAGCATTAGACTTGACGTATCAAAATATGCACAGATTATTTGATAACGACCAATGACCTAAGAAATTTCGCTCATATCACATACACATACACTTTTGTTTATTTTTAAACTTGCTGACGCTTACGGTAATTCGTATCACCCGATGTTCGGGTAACTGCAAAGACAGAAAATAAATGCATGTGAAACGTCAATGTATATTATACTACGATAATATATGATGAATAGATTATTGTTATGTCGTAATCGTTTGTCAGGTTTAACCCTATTCACCAATTCCCCCACAGCCTCTTGTTTGACAATATTCTGGTTGTGCCCCTCCCCCCAATTCTATAACCACTATATAAGATGGGCTTTTCAAACTATTCCCACTCTTACTTTATCGTCAATTACTTGCAGCGCCCTATTATCCCTATTATTATATTATATATTATATACATTATTTATCCCCTCACTCGACATATATCTATCGCCTGTACATAACTACAGAATACAAAACACCTCTCCGAGTGTTCCTGTACATAATTTAGATCACATATAACCCACCTTATATCAGTTGAGTGTACGAAATATGTCCTTGAATAGGGAAACCATTGTTTATGTTCGTCAACAAGAAGAGCAGTACCCGCGGTCTCTACTTCGAAGAGCATGGGATACTATCGAAAGTAAGTGGTCAATACGAAGAAATTGTTCATACAACTGGCAAGAAAACAAGTTTCGCTGCGAACGGCGGAAACAGAAAACACAGTTTCTCTCGGAAATGGGGGGGATAATATGATCACGTGTACACTATATGTCTAAAAAATGACTTTTGTTTTCAGACATCCTAGGCTTCGTAAGACCCACCACAAGCACACGAACATCGCCCTCACCGATACCAGTTCCTCACCAAACACCCACGCTCGAAGCAGACGCCCAGTCGACCACATCCTCGTCAATGTCCACATATGCCATGGCATATGATCATGTCCATACCATGTTCTACGCAGACGACGCTGCATCCGATGACGAAGGACGCGCACTTTCGCGAACATCGCAAGACGTTATCCGTGTTCCCAGAGCAAGGAATTCGAGGAGATATAACACCTGGAAACAGGAAAACGAAGGCCCCGAATGGATGACGGAAACAGGAAGCGAAGAACGACGGGCAAAGGAATTGATTGCTAATTGGGCCATGGGTGAAGTAGCGCCTTGGTTTAATTGAATCTAAAAACAAAACAAAAAAAGTGTGAGGGACAATTTTTTTTATAAATATGTGCATGTGTCAGTATTTTTGTGTGTGTATGAGTGTATATGTGAATACGAAATTAGTGTATTTAGTTATTGTATTATGGTAGTTCTCTTTCTCTCTCATAGTTTATATTTGCAATTCAGTACATATGGTTTATTCTTTTTCTTTTTTCTTTTTTTTTTTCCCTTTCCTTTCCCTTCCCTTTTCTTTTTTCTTCGTTTTCTTTTTCTTTTCTTTTCTACTTTTTCTTTCTTCCCCTCTTTTTTTTTTTATTCTCTTTTCGGGATTCGCTGGACGCCGTGAGGAGGCAATACACACTATGTATTATTTGAGACATTTAATGGAAAACGACTAGTTGGTTGGCCTAGCACGCACTTTCGATACTATCGTCCAACTGTAAATGATAGTGTCTGATAGTGATGGTGGTCGTCGCTAGACCGGTGTTCCTATTCTTTCTAGCAAGAAAAGGAAGCTTCCGTGTGTATATATAGATATATATATTCATTTGTTGTTCACTCATTACATACGCTCATTTATATTATAGAACACTTGGAAAGAATAGTTCCTTTTCTTGTGTTTATTATTTTGTTTTTAGGTACTTAATATTTTTGAGAGAGTAGCTAGTAACTAGGTGAAATATCATTATAGAAGATGGTCAAGCTGTTGTTCGCATCAGATAAAAAAAAACACATCATTTTTATTACAAGGTGCTTGCATATTATTATTGTCTTTTTTTCTATCTCGGTTTATTATGTTTGCGCGAAGCACCATCATTCGCAGTCACTTAGTTACTACTTATCTTCACTTACTACATACATACAGCACACTATTAACAGCTATTCCCCCACTCTCCCTTTCGTGTTCTAGGAGAAGGGGGACATGGTTTTTTTTTTTTTTTTTTACTTTTTTTTTAAAAAGGGTTATCAATAAGATAATGTCTTTAGGGTTGTTATGTAGTTTATTAATTCATAATTTTTCTTTGTATATGGATTCTTTCTTCTACCGATAAGAAATCACTGTCTTATCAGCGCTCCCCAAATTGGGAATAACTAAAAAAAAAATAAAATTTTTTCTTTACCAAGCACCATCTAAATTTCCGTCGTCCAAAACCAGCTTGTCTTACAAACTGTCATTAAAAAAAAAGGGTCTCTCGTAGAAAGTTCTAAAATCAAGATGTATCTCTATCGCTCAATCTCTAAACCTTCTTCTAGTTTGGCGAAACACAGCGATGCATTCGTCCCACCAAATCCAAACGAGTTTGTCAGAGCTGCTCGAATAGTCTTTTGTTGGGGTACGTGTGGCACATAGTTAAGACGGAATTCGGGCGATTGGTTGTTGAGATTCAGTGTCGGTGGAACGATATTCTGATAGACATAAATGAGACGAATGAATTATAATTATTAACACAACGAATAGAAGCGTATCGCCATCTGTGTCTGTGTGTCATCCCCCCAAATACTTAACATTATGCACTGCTAGGATGGTGAACACAGCCTCAACGGCGCCCGCTGCTCCTAATAAATGCCCAATTGCTCCTTTAGTCGAGGAAACAGCCAGTTCTCTTGCATTGCCTTCAAATATTTGCTGTATTGCAGTATTTTCCGCAGCATCGCCTTGTGTAATGTAAACAAAGTTTGTACAAATCAAGTTAGTACTATAGTCCGGGTCATGTGGGTGACAATTGTAACGGGGGGGTCGGGGGGTGTTACTAATTAGATGTTGTTAGTCATGTCTTTCTAATTCGACACTTCTTTTGTTATCATTGTCAAGTCATACAAGTATTGTCTTGACTCTTGTTGGAAAAAAAAAAAAAGAAAAAAAAAAAACCATCTCTTTCTTTGTTTCTTTCGTGTGTGAGAAAAAAAATTTTTTTTTTCAGTGTCTGTGTGTAGCAGCGCACACGAGTACATAATGATCCTACTTGCCCATTCAATCTCTCACGCATCTATTGATTTTCCCTCGTACAGTATAACAATGGCCATCGATAAGATGCAGATTTCATTTCCTCTACTCACCTAGCGATGTCGAGGTCGCGTGCGCATTGATATAATCAATGTGTTTGGGCATCAATCTCGCGTGCTCCATGGCACGCTGCATAGCAAGCATCGCACCATAACCGTCTGCTGGTGGGGCTGTTATATGATGAGCATCGCCTATTTAGAAAATTCAAAAGTTTTTAGTGCTGGTATCGACATTAAGAAATTTGTGGTATGGAGGGGTGTGACGCTTGTAAACCAAATAAATTGTCGGAATACAAGGGGAAAAATAATAACAAGATTTGTAGAATGTGGGAATCAAAATCAAATACAGAATAGGGTATGAAAAGAAAGAGATATAAACTCGGTAAACAAGTAACACATTGCCTAAACTATATCCCAATATGTAGATTTACCGGACAAACCATATCCACGCAATTCAGCATATATCCTCGCACCTCTCTTCTTGGCGTGCTCCAATTCCTATTTGCAAGGATTTTCCCCCCCGAACCACACCCCACAAATAAAACAAAAAATTTATTAGTCATCCTTCGTCTGGTTAATCTATAATTCTTGTGTTTAACTCTAACTTTGGAAAGGATTTTAGAACAATCATCATCATCATACTTCGAGTACTACTACACCTGCTCCTTCACCAATGACAAATCCATCCCGGTCTCTGTCAAAGGGTCTGGAGGCTTGTGGTGGATTATCATTGTATTTTGTACATAGAGATTTGGCCCTATAAAGTATATATTAAATGATCACATTCATGCCAAAGTCGCAAGTGCTTGCGTGCGCGCGCGCTCGCGCTCTCAAGTCAAGGTTTGTAACGCAATATATCTACTTTGCAAATCCAGCAACAGCCAGAGGATGAATACACGCTTCGGTTCCACCGGCTATCATTACATCCGCATCGTTGAATTGAATAAACCGCGATGCATCACCTATAGAGTGAGCACCAGTCGTGCAGGCTGTAGAACATGTATGATTGGGTCCCTGTTGATAAAAAGAACGAGAAAGGAAGAAGAAGAAAAAAAAGCGTCAATATAAAATTACGAATATCAGAAATCCATATATAATAAAGAATGTCCAACGAGACCTACTCGAAACCCATATTTCATTGTTAGGTGGCCAGCTGCCATGTTGATGAGTAATCGAGGAATGAACATTGGACTGATTTTTCGATGGCCCTATATGAGAATTTCTAGTCGTAAGAGCATTTGGAGTATGCGTAAAACCATCGATATAGTAACAAAGCCGATACCTTTTCAAGAAGTGTTATCGTATTCGATACAGTATCATCCAGACTTCCAATGCCGGAACCAATACATGCGCCCTTGTAAAATTAATCATGGTGACTTGGCATACGAACGATAACGTCGTCGATAATCGATTTCAACTTGATCTTACGGTTCTCTCCTTTTCAAAGTCGGTCATCGTTTCTAATCCTGCATCCTTTAGAGCTTGCTTTGCAGCAACAATAGCATATTGGCTGAACAGAGCCATCTTTCGCTCGTCCTAATAACAGCAGTACAAATAACACCCCACAACCACCACCACCATCATCAATCTAACCATGTCCGCATCAATCAAATCGACAACTCCCCACAATCATAATCGTCCTCACCCCAGGCTCAAGCCATTCTCCCGGATCATAACCATCTTTGCCCTTCTTTACTACACCTGCCACCGTTGATGGTAAATCATCGAATCCCTCATATTTTGTGTTGGGGTCAATCTTATGCGACAAGGAAATTATTCCCGATTTTGATTGAAGAAGGTTGTCCCATGTTGTCTTTACGCCCACTCCCAACGGCGTTATGAGGCCCAAGCCAGTCACGACCACTCTGCGAACTTGGGCTGGAAGGATTCCTGTCATCCTTTTTTCAACACACTGATGAGAATGTCGGATGAATTGCGATGATGGTATGATTGGATCGGTCTGTGGCTTAGAATTTGCGCGCGTGAAGATGGGATTGGTTGATCGGGAAACTTATTTTAGACGCGCACGCTTTTCTCAGCGGTTTCAACGCGGACACAAACAAAAGTTAATATAAAAAAAACCAAAAAAAAGGGACCGACTCGCTCATGTCAACGGCTATGAACAATCCACAAACCGTCAAGCTTCTCGCTAAATTACACGAGAAGGAGCGAGAACACGAAAACCTATTGTTGATTAAAGAGACGTCGGGGCAAATGATAACATACTTTGAAGAATTGGCGTTAAAGTTGGATGAATTGAACGAGGGCTGTGTAGGTTGGTATAAAAAAGTTTATATTTGTTTTATCGCACATTGAACTGGATTGACTGGTAATGGGCAAATGGTTTTCATATGCAGCGGTAAGCACGATTCTTCGTAACTGGCAGGCCATTTTCAGAGTAATTTCGCAGTCAGGTAATGATGATAGCAATACAGTACAAGCATGCATGCCTTACACATTATGTTGGATGTAAAGTTAATTGACTTTTGCGAACTAATAGAGCCACAAGAGACTACTTTGGTCAGATGGAGTGGAGCGACTAAAAAAGATGCTCCACAATGACCCGTTTATGATTAGCTCTGAAATGAATTTCAATAAAACTTGACATTCTTTCATCGAACGATCGATTTAATACTTGATATTTGAAGGTTGAATTATTTCGTTCAGAACAAGAGCCTGGACCAAAGTCTGGAATTTCTGTCTAATTAAAAATCTAGCTGTTGAAGAGTGTGTTCCATGCTGGCTCGGCCGCCGTTGGGTCAGCGAATAAAGGCCGTGCAAACTTTTACCTCCTTTTAGTTTTTTTATTTCATCATTAAAAAGTTTTAATTTTCCTTCCAAACCCTTGAAACTCTTCTCGATTATCTTCAGTACAAAAAAACGCTGTGGCTGGCGCCAATAAAAATTCAACTCAAGGACTTCTCATTGTACTACCACCTGAGCATTTCGCCATCAAACCTGATGAAACGAACAAAAATGACCATAGAACCCTGATTGTAGTTGGGCACAGGAAAATTCCATAAGAGTTGTGGTGCGGAACAGAAGCACAATGAAGAGGGACCACTGAGAGGTTCTTCGGATAACTTGCGAAATCAACAACATGAACATTCCAGTCGTAGTACGCGTTCCAACGAAGCTTTCAAAATAGATCATTATTGCATATAATATCAAGAATTATATAACACAAGCATAGAACATACTGTTTCATGTATGGATACTCTATGAACATATACATCATCCTTTATTGCAAATAATATGATTTAGGTGGTGGCCGGTGGTTTACTCGTTGATTTCTCGGCCGGTGGTGCAGTCAATGGTTTGTCGGGATTTTGGAACACAACGAGAATGTATCCGTTTTCTGAATGGAAAAGACAAATAAGAATGGTACATATAGAAACGAATAGTAGTAGAACACAGCGAATAGAAACAGGATAACTGTGTTGAATAGATTCTCATCAACATCCAATGCTTACCAGGATGAACAATAATCTCGTATTTTTTTGTTCTTACACGCAAAAACGTAAGCTCGTTCTAAACAAACAAATTAAACCACGTCAACATTCCACAAAAAAAACCCATTTTCAACTGCAATCATACACTTACACCCTCCTCTATATCTGCGATGTGGCCTCTTGTCTGATTCACCATTTTATTGATTATTTCAGAATATTTCTTTGTTGGTACATCGTCCAGAGTCGATTTAATAGTCTGACCCTTCTCGTTGAGAATTATCACAGACTGGACATGTTTATTGGATTGAAGTCGTTTGAGAAGGTCTTCTACTTCTTGGATTGGGGTCGCCGTTGCTGTTGCTGTCTGTTGAATCAGTAGTGCGGTTAATAAACAAGGTATTGCAACGGTGGAAATAAAAAGTGTTGGCCGAAAGAAAAGCAAACGGAAAACAAAGAGAGAAACTTGCCATTTTCTCAAGTTGTGAATTGGGATAGAATGATGGTAAAAGGGGATGTATATGTAGTCGGTCGCTGCATCATGTGTATCTACATGTGCAAAGTGAACTTGACGCCACAAGGATTTTAATAGCTGCTGAACGCCACAGATTTGATTTGTCCCCCCTTTTTTCTTTTAAACCCACGTTAAAAGACTACACTTGACATCGCTTTCTATCAAACAACCAAATTCACTAATAGCAGATTCGATAAATCTACAAGTCCCATTTAAAACACGTGATAGGGAATTTAGCTTCTCAACAAGTTTCTTGGCAAGATCTTCAACTTAGAGTTCGGTTTTTGTTTAGGAGCAAAGAGATTTGAAGCGTATTTAGTATAGCATGGCTGAGAAAAGTAAACATTTATATAATGGAACTATCACTGTAATAAATTTATAAATTTAAATCGTGTTTGGGCTTGCGTATAAATACGTACGAAAGACGCGGATGTAAGGTCCAAGGCATTTGACACTAAATTATCAAAGAATATTTACCTATAAATTATACATTGAGTAGAAAATGTTAATTAGAATGCTGTTGATGAGAATTGGACATGTGAACATTTTGTAACAGTAGCATCCATGACACACAAGCAAGTCTCTCGAGAGGAAAAGTTGGCTGGGTAATTCAATTGATATTTCCATGGGGACTTGGTAATCCAGCATTCTAATGGCTCGAGTACTGTTCCTCTGTGGCGTTGCAAACCCTGAATCTTTTTGTGGCGTTGTGTATTTTTCGATCCCGTGACTGGTTAATTTCTGATAGTAATAGAGAGCGTGTGAACTTTTTTTCGATCAGAAGACAATGGGGAAATCGTCAAAAGATAAACGTGATATCTATTATCGGTTAGCAAAAGAACAAGGATGGAGAGCCCGCAGCGCATTTAAATTACTACAAATCGATGAGGAGTTTGATTTATTCAAGGGTAAACCCAGTTTCTCATGTAATAGATATCATTCAATCAAACATAATATGTTCAGTTGAAAAAACTCTGTTCTCCAGACGTGCATAAAGCAGTCGATTTATGTGCTGCGCCTGGCAGTTGGTCGCAAGTATTGACCAAAAAGCTAAAGTATGTTCTACGTAATACTGCTCTTTTTTCTTTTCAAAAACGGGGAACAGATGCAAAGAATTGAGTTATAGTTCTGTAATTATTATAGCGAGAACCGTGTTAATGATGCATCGCCTCCAAAGATAGTAGCCGTCGATTTGCAAGCCATGGTTTGTGTCTCTTTATTAAAAACAGTGGCCACCATAATCTGTTCGATTGGATCGTTCTGACTATCAATACTATTGCGTATAGGCTCCCTTGGAAGGGGTCATTCAGATACAAGGCGATATCACAAAGTCATCGACTGCTGAACAGATTATTTCATACTTTGAGGGGGAATTGGCCGATCTTGTTGTATGTGATGGCGCTCCGGACGGTAAGGAATCTAATATCAGCTAGTCTCCAATAAGACATACAAGTATAATACAATGTCAAGACAAATTATAGTTACCGGACTCCATGACATGGACGAATATATTCAGGCACAACTCTTGTTATCGGCCTTGAACATAACAACACATATATTGAGGCCGGGTGGAACATTTGTTGCCAAGATCTTTCGAGGGAAAGATGTCACTCTGCTTTATGCTCAGTTGAAAGTGTTTTTTCCTGTTGTTACGTGCAGCAAACCAAGGAGCTCGCGCAATTCTAGTATAGGTATGTTGTATAATGACGCGTATATATAAAAAACGGATGTAGAACATTGATAATACTGTTGGTTGATTTAATAGAGGCGTTTGTCGTTTGTCAGAACTATGCTCCGCCCGAAGGATATACACCAACTATGGCTAACCCATTAATGGATTTTTCGTATGGTAAAATGTCCTTGTTCAATCGTACGAACAAACTTTCGATTACAAATGTAAAACTGACGCGTATGAATTAGGTCCCGAGAACGAATTGTTAGGGACAAACCGTGTAATTGTTCCCTTTGTAGCCTGTGGAGATCTTAGGTATCTTTTACGTGAAAATCATTGCGTTTTAAAGTATAGCTTCTTTTGTCGATTACTCATGCAATCTGTTCTGATTTTAGTGGTTTCGATTCGGACAAGACGTATCCGCTCGAGGTACGTTTAGTAAATTCATTTGGTTACTGTATTTGCACCTGATATTTCTCTTTAATACTCTTATTATTAATAGAAAGAGAGTCTGGACCCGCTTCAACCACCAATAAGTGCCCCATATAAAACAGCTATATCGTTAAAACAGCAGAATTTCTATAACAAAGTCCCATAGTAAAAACCAATTCTATTAATATTTATTGATAAATAATATTACAAACAAATTGATTGAGAAAAAACCAGCACAATATTATTGCCACGTCATAAATTAGTTTGTCATGAAAATTATCATTAATTATGGCAGCAGTCCTGTTCGCAGCTAAATTAGATTAGCATTGCGGTTGAATAGTATGATCCATAATACGTACGTACGTACCACCACATATGGCTAATCTTAATTCACTAGGTATCATTTTCGCATCAAGAGTTCATCTTGCTGAATATTGTGGGTTCGCCGTTGTATGGACCACTCTCTTTTGCTTTGCTTTTAATAGTTTCCATAATCTCCTTAACATTTGACCTCTCCAAATCGTCTCGCTTGCTTAGGATGTCCTCAATTAACCCAACGGGCACGTCCCCGAATGACTGCCTCAACTTGTAGTACTCCAAGAATATGGTGGCACGAGAAGCAGCAAGTACATCTGATAGCCTCTCCAATGCATCAAATTTAATCGCCAGTTCGTCTTTCGGAATCAGTTGGATAAAGAAATCGCGTGCAAGACGGATATCTTTATGCATTATTTCAATGAATTCGCCCATCCTAAACTTGGCTCCACGTTGTCGCATCGTTTCAATACATGCAATGAGAAATCGATCAAGGCTGCTACTCATCAGCGTATGCAAAAGATAGGCGTTAAGATGAGTTTTAAAGTCTTGTGCATAGTCCTTCAATGTCTCGATTATGAATAACATCGGATCGCTTTGATACCATTCGGCAGTGTACATCTGACTAAAGGGACGCTTAAGGTCATTGAATACAATGTCTAATATAGTATCCGTTCCTACCTTTGATACGTTCAAAAACCCATCCATTGCAACGTTCAGATCAGCATTAATTTGAGCGCGATATCGTTCAGCTAACATTGGCTCGAGCCGCTTGACCACATCCTCTGTAAATTCAGCACATCTTATTTGATCGTTAGCCAATGCCATTACATATTCCACGAAACCAGGTGGAGTCTCCTCTCGTTGATCCATCTGCTTCTTTACCTCCGATTTTATTACCTTCATCCATTGCCGCTGCGTATCTGTCATTACTTCGCTACATTGCTTTACTACGTCAGCAAGTATCTTTGCTTGTCCTGATTCAGCTGCTACATCAATCTGCTGATTGACCATTTGGAACATGATGACTGCTCCCTGTAGTACATACAGCATGTCAGCGTCTTTTTCAGGAGGCTTTGCACGTTCTACGAATTCGCTAATTTCATCATTCATCAAGTTCTTGCTCCACTCCTCCAATTTGCTGCGTACTAGTTTCATATAGTCATCAACGAGTTCCTGTTCCCTACCATCTAGCAAACGTGGCTCTAGCATATCTTCAGGTACACGAAGTTCCTTTGCCATCCTCTTGTGATATTTACGAACAAATTTAATCATCCTCAGCATTGTAACTGCGTCCAGATCGGACTTGGACAACTTATCGAGCATATTATATATGTGTCTATGATACTCTAATACAAATACTGCGAAAATATTGTACTTCTTTGGAAACTTTCTCATTAGTTCCACATTAACAAGCTTTAGATCATCATAAATGAATTCAGTGTTGTCTAATAGCTGCGGGGGATCCTCCTTGAATCCATCAAAGAAGCTATTAAACATATCGGATATGGAAACATGTAATTTATTCAAAAACTTGCTTCTATATGATCTAATTACGCGTGGACTTGTCTGTATTGATTTGAATTTTGTGGCCAGCTCCTGATGAGATTGTCGTGCTTGCTCAGCCGTCGTTGCCCGCTCATCTGCTTGCTCTTCAGCCTCAATGATTTTCACCAAACGAACAATCACCGTGCCTCTACCAAGTCTGGCCAAGTCAATTAGATTCCTCGTCAAGGTCCACAAATAATTCTCAAACACCTCTACCAGATCGTCCAAGGGTTGAAAGTATTTTTGTAGTGTTATTATAACGTCCTGTGATGCATTCCTTGCTTGGAACATTGTGCTATCTTTAAATTCCGACATGTGAAACAGCTGATAGTGGACAAGTAGCAAGTTCTTGGCTGGACCCGTCGGATCCTGCCTATCACTATATAAGAGTCCGCGTATCGTATCAAGTTTCGTATACATCTCTTGTAATTTGTTTATTGTCTCTTGGGTGGCGACAAAATTCCTATGTACTTGAGAAATCTAACAAATTTAATATGAAATTAGACCACACGAATGCACCGACATTGAACCATTAAGATTAAATGGGACAATTGTTAAACTGACCTTACTAATCCTAGGAAAGTGTTGTATCATTCCTTGTGCTGAAGAGCAAAGTTTATCTATTCCTTGCATGTTTTCTTTTATGACTACCATTTCCTTTCTGGACGTATCAAGTGTCTCTAAACCCTGTCTGGTATTATCTAACTGTGCCTTAACCCCTGTCTTCAATTGCGCATCGGTTGTTGCTTTCTCTTTGGCAAACCTTTTACGTAACAAACTAACCTTCACCAGATCGTCTGGTGATCGCAGCAGTTCTGTCATACGTGCTATAGCTGCGTCCACAGCGTCACTTGATGCTTCCATGATTGAGTGAGCTGCTAGTAATAAAGGTTAAGGTTTTTGGTTTGCTTTATCTACAGAGAGAATGTATGACGTCATCAGTGCATTGTGTCGCATACAAAGACTAGCATTCCCAATCCAGTAATTGTTGTTCGGCCTACATTTAAGGAATTAGTTGGCATTGTTTACATTATCTTCCCACTTTAATAGATAATGTGTTATCAGTAACTCTGAATGATGGGATGAACTGCATGCTTGAATTTCCTGGTATCAATATATCATCATTCAGTTTAGCGCTAAAGTTTAGTCTTTTTTATCGCTCCAGTTATGTATAGCCCGTAACCCGAAACAGTGGCGCTATCCGAACAATCCGGTTTTTTATTTGCCTGGAAAGGGTTATAATTAGAACTTTTATTTGTGGAAACTTAAATTCAAACTTTAAGTTTGTAGACAAAATACCTGATAGTAAATTTTTAATTTTCTTAGTCGAGATCGAAATCTTTCACCAACACTAGTGAAATTACTGCCAAAGCCGCTAAAATAAAATTAACCATATGTGTGGTTATCTAAAAATTCGTCGACCGCGTTTGTATTACTAGACATTGTAGTAAATGAAAATAAGGACTAAATTTGTTCACTAGACAATATTAAAGAATATAGTAAACTTTCATGATTTGGGTCCATACCAATACCATGAATAAGGGCCTGTAATGTTACAAAATAATCAACCACTATCCCTCATTACCCCCTTGATTATAAACTATTCTGTAATAAACAAAGACAAGGTAGGCCTTAAGAGAGTTGCGGTAATATAATTAATTAATAAAAAATTTTTTATGTATCAGTATGGCTACATGCCCATCATTGATCCAAGGGAAAGGTTTTTGCGTTAATACTGTAATACAAACATTTCGATAGAATGTATATTTCTCTGACATGTGTCTCGGTTTACTTCTATTGGTGCAGATAATTCCATCATTGACGGTGGAATACGAAAAGTCGGTAATAATCACAAATCACAGGGAGGATATTAATATATACACTCATACCCCGTTTATATCCCCCCTTTCGTTTAGCTCAAAAGTGGGGATATAAGCGGGGTAAGGATGATGTCGTAGTCACATGACAAGAATCATAATCATAATGATAATGCAAAAAAAAAAAAAAATTAAATAAAATGGGTTATTCAAATATATACGTACAATGTTATTATCAGAAATATAAATCCAGTTGCTTTGTTTTAATTTATCAATGTGTTCTTTTTCATTAAGTTGTTCAGAAAAAAATATCATTTGCAGTTGCATGCTCTAACTGTTCAATATACTGCTTGAATATACCAAACGCTTTTTTACCTTCTTCATAAGTGATAATGAATCTTTCCTCCACTTCATCTTCATCATCATCACTACTCGGAAGACATTCTAATATCAAATAATCAAATTTCATGTAAATAGCTATCGTGAGGGACTTTATTTTATTCTATGTAAATGTCAAACAAATAACACTAAATAACGCGAAAATAACTATTACACTGCCTAACGTCCATCGCATTACAAATAACACGTAAATAATTGCATGCAGTCTTTTTTAGCAATTGGTGTAACTTGGGGGATATAAACGGGTTCGGATTATTATATTCGGTTATAAGAATTTTGGGGATAGGGATATATCTGAGATGGGATTTAACTGGCACAAAAAGGAACATTCGTTCTTAGAAGGCCATTTGTTTTTACAAAAGTTGGGGATATAACCGGGGGGGATATAACTGGGTAGGGATAAACGGGGTACGAGTGTATATATATGTGCTGGAGGAATAGAATAACTAGTACCCCGGTATAAATCAAAATTGCTGCAGGTATATTAACATTTCTTCAAATATGGCGACATCTGTCAAAGGGAAGATGCTGTTAATCTTGTACGACGAAGGGAGGTATCTCCTGTAAGGTGAATTGAGTGGTTATTGTATCCAAATTTACGCTGCTAAATGAATCGAAGCTCCGCCATGACGAAGCCGAAGGTAAATTCCGTGTGGTAAATAGGATACATTCGGTAATCTCCTGATACACAATGTATGAACGTTCGTCTCCGTTACGACAAAGCCGAAGGTAAATGTTGGCGTGGTGAATAAGATACATTGACCGTTTGAATCAAAGCGCATCGTGGCCACAGCCCCGACGCACGGTGGACAGCCTGCTGTGAACGTTCCTCAATTAGTTTTGATTGTTATTACACAGTACTCAATAAATTATTTTCTATCTTATAGCTCAGATCCGAAGGATGGAGGAGTCGAATTATCGCAATGTTGAACTTATTGTACAGTGCAAGAATCATTCCAGATTAGTTTGTTAGTATAAAGTACGGCCACGCATTTTTATTTAAGTAAATTTTTTAACAATAACAATATTAGGAATTACAGGATTGTGGACTTAAGTATTTGAATTAGGATTATGTAAATCGAATTGCTCTGATTTGTAAATGTCTGACAACGTTTTAATACATTAAGGGAAAAAAAATTCTTCTCGTAATATCCAAAGCATATCAACTAAGTCTAGACAATAAAACGCGAAATTTGAGAATATGCTAAAGGACAAGTGTTACGTTCGTTCAGTCACTTGGGTGAGCGTTTGTGTTCAAATTGGCCGGGGGATATTAGCTTTAAACGTGGTCTTGCTTACACGCTCGCGTCAATTAAGGCGTAGCTAAAAGTTGCAGGCGACTCTTTATACCTCCTATTGCTAAGGTATAAACTCTCACTCGAATGTTGTGCTGAATCTATTTAAAAAATTATCGCATCGATGATCGAAATGTTTCTTTCTGATACTCCGGCGTCCGCTTAACTACAGCTAGATATTAATATAACTTCAAGCTGGCCTATCGGCAATAGACAATTTCGTTCAACAACAATGACGCACAAAATAAAACTATTATTAGAACAACAACTAATAATAATCCTTAGCCGAAGAATAGAAGGCGATAAATCCGACGCGTCTAATTAAGGAATTCCTTATACTCGTTCTCTAGTGAATGAATCCAATCAACAGTCGTATACGATAAATTTTAATTAATTTCACTACCTATCGTGGTATTTTATTTAATATGAATAATATTATTATTTGCTCAACGGACCACAACACTTTTCAACACACTCCCAATGATGGAATTTTACGAACGTTTTTATAAGTAGGTGGGGCGCAATTTTGCACACTAAATTTTGTGTTGTGAAACCGAGGCGCAATTTGATTGCGATGCGGCATATTGATATTTTTAAATTTACGAAATCGAAATTAACATTAGCAGCCTTGCTATAGATCGCTCGACTGTTAACAGACAAGACATTGACAATTACTTGAAATTAGTTTAATCTTAAAGAGAAAAAGATTAAAGTCGGTGTTATCTTAGTATAATAAATTCGGTATATCCTGATAACATAATTATATGTGTAAATCACACTCCCATACAGTCACCGATTCTCCTCTCTATTTTATACATTTGAGACATCTGAAAAGATGTTCACACCGTCCCATTGGAGTTGATACCATTTGGTTCATAGTAATCATCAACTTCCATCATCTGATTATTATTAGTTTGACCAAAGAATGAAGAAGGTACCTGATATTGCTGTGGGATTGTTTCAGTTGATGAAGTTGGCAGTAAGATTGGTGTAGGATACAAGAGGTAAGAACCATAGGGGGAAATGACAATTGGGTTAGAGATGACTGGTGTTGATAGCATAGGTACTGGAAATGAAATCGCAGGATCCAATGTAACAGGGACACCACCAACATGAGAATAAACAACTTCTCTAGTACTCAATGCATATGTGTTATTTGGTTCAATCTCCAATACTCTGTTAAGATTAATCAATGCATTGTCATATTGTTTTAGATTCAGATAGACAACTCCCCTATTACACAATGCATATGTGTTATTTGGTTCAATCTCCAATACTCTGTTAAGATTAATCAATGCATTGTCATATTGTTTTAGATTCAGATAGACAACTCCCCTATTACACAATGCATATGTGTTATTTGGTTCAATCTCCAATACTCTGTTAAGATTAATCAATGCATTGTCATATTGTTTTAGAT
>CAJVPI010000580.1:0-26121 GCA_910592345.1 Paraglomus brasilianum
CATTTAGAGATAGGCAGTTTGATACAAGTTTAATACGCGAGATTATGGATGGACTACGACCACCGATGCCTGATTCTACACCAGAGGAATACAAGAAACTTGCCGAGCGGTGTTGTGATGCTGATCCTGATATGCGTCCAGATGCATGGAAACTTTTGGATGATATTGACAAGCTTATTGAAAAGATCAGTTTTGATGACAACACGTGGAATTCAGTTTATTATAATGATGTAAAACCCTTATCAGAAGGGGAATAAATATTCTAGTACGCTCTTACTTACTGGAGATCTGTCCAAACCAAGAAACAGCTACGATTCTCATCAATTACCTCCCTTGTCAGATTTCAGCTTGCCAAGTTTAGAGGCAGAGTTAGGGGCAGGTTGACGAGGAGTAAGTATAAGGGGGGTAGTTTGGATTTAGTGGCGCAACAATTGGTTCTGTTTATGTAAACGAAGTTATTATCGTCCACTGCTTATTATTTAGTGACCCACTCTTTCGAATAAACCTGTAATTCGCAGTTTATACGAGTTTTATTCAAGGGTTTACTCCTCTTCCAATTAAATAAATTAAATACGATATGCTTCACATGTATGTCAATATGGATTGAGTTAAAGATAACGAAATAAAATCGTGCACGTTTACTGTTAGCTGCCTTTGCCGGGGTAGATCATTTGAACATATAGAATACATTATTTAAAGTTTATGAAACTGGTAATGAGTTTGCGTAGCTACTGTACATTCGACTTCGTGCTAATTAAACTATCGGATGACCTAAAAATAGACTTCTTTTCGATCAGTATCATGTTACATGTTTATGAAGAGAAAGAATCGGCGATTTCTTTATTTCATAATATTACTCGCTGACAATATAGATAAGGCAGCAGAAGAAAATGGTGACGTTGCAACAGTAATAAAATTTACGATAGTGCAGAGCTCAGAGACGTGTTTATGCTATAATCTGGTGAGTCTTTCATGAAAGTGTTGCATATTTGGTATCAGTTAACGTCAACAAGAGTATGGCGTTATGGGCTGAGTACCAGAAAACCAAGACTCCCGACTTTTCTACCATTTCAGCTTCACCTTCGCTCTCATACACTAAATTTGGCTAATGGCCTGATTTTCTTTTTGTCATACGATAATCGTTAAACGGAATTTGAGTTCAGACACTATTAGTATAGACAGATTTGTTAAAAGTTCACCATAATTATAAGCACTTATTATTTATAAAAAATTCGGTTCTTGATGATGGACAGCGTCAACTGTATTTACTGTTGCTCCCAATTTCTGTATCAATAGCAGTATTTATTGTCGGTATGTCTAATAAAGATCTTGAAACAGTGGTATGTTAACTGTTAGAACGCATCATATGAATCAAACTCAATTATTGAATGTATTGTTATTCTGGTAATTGGTAGGGGCGCGCTATTTCTAACGAATAAACTGGCGGGACGATAAATAATTCAAACTCTGGAATTTCAAAAAAATTGTAAGCAAGATCAAAGCTTTTCTTCGAGTAAAAATCAAACATGTCTGAGGAATGTCGCGTATACAAAGGCCTATAAGTTACCTAAGACTGGTGGGGGGAGGAACCTTTGCAGTAAGCAATGCGCTGGGACAAATAGAAACAATCCATAGTTGTAAATGCCATGGTTCTATTCAGGATGAATTAAAATATTAGACATCCGTAAGCCTTTAATTGTCGTCTCAGCAGTCCAATGGTGCCAAACCTAAAAAAATCATTTTACTGCTGTTCTACATAGACAAATGTCATATGCCGGGTTTTTACAACAGCTATCTAGAGTCAATTCTTATGCAATCTTCTTAGACCGATACAAGAGAATATATGCAATGTGCCAATCCCCTGTCAGGTAGAGCAAGTTAATCCACAAATACTCTCATCAAGGTATCACAAACTCGTATAATGTTCATTCATATCTGTGAATGGGTAACTCAACTTACCCCCACCATCAAGTTTGAGAATGTCTTCTTCAGTTACAGCCTGTACTTTATCATCATCATATTTTATCCAATTGTCTGTTGGCAAAGAAAGTAATGAGTACAAACTGTTTTCACATGCGCTTATCTGAGTGTATTAAAACTCACCCGAATCTTCCTGACGCACCCAAGCTAAGTAATGTCCTGGAGATAGTATACATAGTTATACAAAACATTAACATGGCTTATCAAATTAAAGAGAATATACATTCCATTTTAGCGTACCTGAATCCGCCAGCCTGCCCCTATGTGTCAGAACAGCACCTAGCTCGTACAACCCAGTGACGTTTGCCCCAGCATCTTTAGCTAATTCTGGATCGATCAACTTTCTCACTTCTTCAGCTTCAGCAGCAAGTTTTTCCTGTAGTTCGGTCTTTTCTTTATCACCTATATTTTTCCCAACTTCAAGTTGTTTCTATACGAACAAACAGTACCCGTTGAGTAAAAGTACACCTCACACAATCACACGTAACAAAACGTTCAACCGACCTTGACTTCTGCTTTATGTTTCTCGTATTCAATTAGTTGATCCTTAACTGGTGTAAGCTTTGCTTTCAGTTCATCAGTACAAAAATCAGTCACATCTAAATCGAGCGTAAATCTAACTTTACGCAGAATCTTAGCATTCACTTTCGTCGTTTCTTTCCAACGGTTTCTTACAAAGTGAATTGTAAGATAGTATGGCAAGCGACTAATACGTCTCCCGCTTTCGTCCAGATCCTTTATGAATAATCGAAAGGTGAACAATTTTAATTGGTTATTAGAGAATACAGATGGCACTATGTATGTAATAACTTTCAATACCTGTAATATGCCGGAGTGCATGTAATTTGTTGCTATATAAATACGGTCATTAGATTAGACATGCCGTCTCCATTGAGAAAGAAACCACGAGTCAAACCTGACGTATCGACCAACACACTTACTATTCGATATATGACAGCTCAACCTGCTAAAAGACTCGCTAGTAACTGCTGGCGCCGTCTCTGATGATCCATCCTTCTTTGGACTGACACGAGACGAATAACACGTCCATATCATTATTCTTTCTTTTTTTTTTTTTCAAAACTATTCAGTTAACTATGAAAGTTGCCTTACGTAACAGTGTATCGTCCCATCATGTATTGCTCGACATATCGCTTATTTACCGGCGTTGAAGACGAGCCCGATGATGCTGAAGCATTTGCATTGTCGGTACCCGTATCCTGCTGGTCATTGGGTCGAGCAAGACTGGGGTTTTGCAAGTTGGATACAATAATAGTCCAGCACTCATCAGCGTCTTGCTGTATGTAGTTATGGTTACGTTGTTCAGCAAATTGGGGATACGCGACTCTAAGGGTCTTGTTATGTTGAACATACATAAATACCAGAAATTGCGTCATGGCAAACAAAACAAGTAAATGGTTACAGCGCTGATGTTATACCCGCACAAATTCTTCTGGTGCATATTCATCTGTCGTTTGATTCAATTGGCGATATAGATTGCGTAAGGACGAAGTCAAGTTGATTTGCGGCTCATTGTAACTGAGGGAAGGCGTAGATGGTGATGTTAACAAAAGAAACCGCAATCGATAGATCGAATGTAATAGTTAATTGTACTTGTTGAGAGATTCCTGAAGCTCTGGCATAATCCGAAGACACTGCAGAGTAGCATTCAAATAACAAGTGTTTCCCAGATTCCTCAATCCTGTCGGCAATTTTAGCTTCGGAGGCAAGCAAGTTTGTTAGAAAGTTTCCAATACTCCAAAAAGATACGATTAAAAAACTCGACTCACAGTTTCGGCAAGCTCCTGATCAGTCATTGTCTCAACAAATCGTGTTTCTTCCGCGGGTGGCTGAGGTAATTCTCCAACACTTCCCGTCATCTATCTCAACGTAATACAAATTTCAGATATTACTCCTGCCAACAAAGGAAGTGCTATATTCATACCATAAACACTGCGCCCTGTACATTCAGGAAGTTTTGGGAAATGAGTATTAAATAAAATGCATCGACAGCAAACGATTACATTCGTCTTACATCTTTAATTTTCAACGTGTTAAGGATCGTATCATCCTAAATTGAGGACAGAATATCAATCAGCTATGCCTCGCATAGTAGAATTAAGTAGTAATAGCAACATCAACACATACTTTGAGAGTTACTCCTTTGATCATTAGTGTCTGTCGTGCTGGTTCAACACCAGTCATACTAAACAGCTGGTATTTCAGGACGAGAGCAGCTTCGTCCGTATCTATATCCAATTCATACTTTTCCTTTTTTCCACCTGACGACGACTGTGCCACAATACAAAGCCTTAAATTTTCGTCGCCAAAAGACAGCACCACAAAAAGATATGACCTACGGGATCCTACCTTTAACCATTAACATTATAGCGGAGGTAGAGTTTCCTTCATCGAATACAAACGGATATTTATCTTTACTTTAAAGTCACGTGTCAATTGCATTTGTGAGACAAAAACTTTTTTTTTAATTAAACATTTAATATTAATACATTTTTGCATGATTCTTTTTTCATCGGAGTTTTCCTACAGTTACAAACACGTCAATAAAAATTGGGGAGGATAAAATTTCAGGGCTAATCCAATATCACAATTAAACATCGTTTATTCGCAAAAATATGGACAGACAATTGGATATGCAACCCCTGCCGAAACAATTAATCAATAAACAGGTTTCCTGTAACTGTAATCCAATTATTTTCTACATCTTAGTGACCGGAATTCGGCACAACCTAAAGTCTATTGATTGTAATGTTGGCCGCAAAGCAGAAGCGATATGCAGATCATGATGTTGAACGTGGACTTCAAAAGGAGTTTGTTTGTAGGTCAATACTCAACAAACTCCGGAAGGAACTCCGAAAGAAAACTCCGACTTTTTTCCCCCCTCATCATGTACAACCGATAAGAAATGTGGTAATGAACATAGTATTACTAATATTATGAACGTCGTGTTGGCAAGCAGCAGGAGATACGCAGCTAGATAACCGCATTAAGAGGCATAGTTAGACTCGAGGTATGAAACAAAACACTCAAGACTTTAACGGAGGCTTGGTTAAAATCAATTAGTCCGAAAAAGCATAATTGTAGGAGTTATTACTATTATTATGATCGGGTTAACTATTGTTTAGAAATGAACCCAAAGCAGAATTAGAATGGGCAATTGCAGTTCGGAAGAAGAATGAAAAGACAAGGTTGGTGATATATTAAATACATCATAGAAACTGATATGATCGGTTAGTAAAAATATAAACTTGCTCAACTTTTGCTGCTTTTAAATTTGAATTGCAAATCACAAACTATGGTGTGGGTCCTATAGTGAATGAACCCATTATCATTACTAAGTTAAATTTATATAGTAACTACCACACCATTTTTTCGAAAAATACAGTTAATTAGCTTCAAATTGATACCAAAATTACAAGTACATATACTATACATATTAAATGTGACATATCTTTGCATTTCGTATACTCAATACCCAATCTTTCATCTTCTCCAAACACTCCGCACAAAGAAAGTGTACGTAGTCTTTCGCCGTTGCCCGGTTGAAAGAACCAAAAAACCAACTTACCGATAAACAAAATAATAATTCTTTATCCTCAAACTCCTACAGTGAACGGAAGAGACACAACAAGCAATCACCAGAAAACTTACAAGAGCAGGAAAATGTTGATATAGTATTAGTATAAACAATATACGATAGAGATTTTTTGTTGTACTTATTATTATACCTTTGACGACTATTACTTTGTTCTGAAGAACGCCAAACTTTCCTCTCACTAAAAAGAGTGATCTTTCCAGTAAAGAAATTATTGGCAAAAAAATCGTGTAAACTTAAATAGTGTAATATCTTTTAGACGTTGCATTCTTAAAATCATTGCAAGAAACTATATTACATTTTTGGAACCTACAGTGTGTCAAAAAAAAACCGGACTAAGTTTTTCATTCACTGTGCCACAATAAATGGACCAAATTACATGATTTATAGCTTATTTAAAAGCTGAAAACCAACAGATTTTATTAACAGCAATTAAGATTCTCTTTCCGTGATTTTCAATAAGTTCGCAACAACGTCTCATTGAGCCTACGAGATTTATTACAACGGTATCTGGAATATTGCTCCACTCCTCCACCGTAAATTGCTCCAGTTTGCTGATATTTTGAGGCATCCATTACCTTTCACAATGGCCATAAATTTTCAATAGGGTTTAAGTCAGGATTATTGGATGGCCAGTCCATGACTTCTGGAGAATTCTCATCAAAAAAGGCTTTAGCAAGATGACTACTATGCTTGGGGTCATTGTCTTGCTGTCAGTTTATTTATATTGTCATATATTGTTGAGAGTGGTATGCTTGTATGTGCATGTAGCTCGCGAGCATTGCACACTCCCTCGTTCCACAAATATAATAAAGTTTTACGTTGTAATTCTTTCTTGGTAGCAGACATTGTGTAATAATGTATCAAAAAGGTTATGTATGGATGCAATAAAAAAAGAGAGTTTAAATTGATCCCTAGATTTTTGTGTTTATTTTGAATTAAACTCGTCGCAAATTGGGTTGCAAATTGGGAATTCTAGACGCGGTTTAGTGACGTATACAAATTTCCGGGATTTTTTGACACACTGTATATTAATATCAGCTTCTTGATAATCTTCAGGAAGGAAGTGGTAATTTACCAACAGCCGAATTAAGATATTCAGATACCTATGAGTGAAATTCGCGTTGTCTTTCTGAAAGTCTTTGTCATGAGGTTAACTAATTTAATTACTGATGCCCAGTCTTCTTTGTAACTACAGCCTTGGTACAGTTTCCTGAAAAAGTATAAAAAAATTGAGTGATATGAGGTAATAGAAATGTCCGGATAGTGAGATTATAATTATATATGAACCAAACAAAGTGAACATGATGCCATAGAAAGATTTCAAGGGCTCAAATCCCAACCCTCATTTTATTTTTACCATGTCAATTAATAATTAACTCCCCCGTTTGCATTTCTACCCTATCAAACCGATTAATTAAAGGTAAAATATCAAAAACTAATAATATTATTTATCCAAAAAATCTTGATTGTGCAGTATCAGCATAATTTGTTCAGCTTACAAAACAGTTGGGTAATGTTTGATTTGGTAACACAATCTTGCCATTATAACCTATTTAAAAGGGTTGTCCGATTTATATTTTAGAAGAGTGATGTTTCTTATTTACATCTGTTTGATAGACAAATTAATTGTTTCAATCCGCAATCGTAACATATTTTCCAACATCGACATTGAAGCAATTTATCCTATAAAAAAAAAAGCAAACAACCGTATCCAAAACGGCCTATTTTTACTATTGAACTCTTTTGTGGGTTGTTGATAGGACTTGTCATTGATCCTTTGCTCACGACTAGCCAACTCTATGATATTATTATAACTCAAATGCTTAAAGCAATAATTCACGCAATCAAATTAAAATCTCAAACAACACAAGCGCTCCGTGAGCGAAAATGTCGGAAACCTTACATTATTTATCAAAAAACCCGAGCTGGACTCGGTCTTATTTAACAAAGTGGTTATAAAATTCCACAAATCTCGCGAACCAAAAAAGCATCATTGTTTTTATTCTAAAAGGACAATTTTTGAGAAAAATAATCGATGCAATTCAAAGATGGGTAGATAAAGAAAGGAGGAGTGAAGAAGAGAATGTTAATAATAGTATCAATGGTATGTATCATAGATGGGGATATTCCCTAATGACTTTGGGTCCGAGTATTACCTTTATGCAATCGCTCTATATGTAAAGAGTAATATAATAAAAAGAATCGATTGTTGTAACTAAGCCTGATTATTGTACTTGATTTTTGCCAGCTATCCCAGTCATTGACAACAAAGAGTTCCCAATAACGAGTTATATACAATACACGATATTTATTTCACTTCAAAAAGCGTCATTTTCATACGTGTTCTAATACTGGCAATCAAAACATTGTGATATGCAAAGAAGAGATTTTCCCCTTGTCTTCATTCTTTTTTGTCTCTGACAAAGACACGGAGGGTTCTCAATCTATTTTGCTAAGTGTGCTGGATTCAAAAACTATAGTTGATTCGGTGCTTCAATACGGAAAAGATCACATGTTTGTGTAAGTAAAACGCATAAACAGGAGCCAGATCGCGACTCTTCTTTTATTATCATTCACTAAATCACAAAAACATCTAGACATGGTCCCAACGCGTAGACGCAAGAGTAATGGAGAGAGGAGAGTTCTTTTGAAATATGGTAAACAAAATCCTGAAGCGACCTTCAAAGAGATGGAAGAAGCATATCAAAAACACGTTGAAGCGCATGGTAAGCGAGCAATGACGGGGAGAAGACTGTTACTGGTTTTGTGCCATATTGCAAGAGACGCAGTTGGGCGTTATTAGTTGGGGCAGGAGACAAGAAGCAGAGTCGTAGCAAAGGTTAAGTTATATGTAACTCGTTTGAAAGGCAAGTAAGCAAGATACGATACATTGGGTTAATAGAGTAGAAGCAATGGGAAGGATAACAGTTGAAATGCATTGCGACATATACAGTAAGCATAGAGCAAATGTTATCATATCTATTTTCGTCCGTCCATCCATCCATTTGAACAACTTGATATGCTGTTTACAACTAATTATTACCTGCTTCAGTTTTTTTTTTTTGTTACACATTGTATATATTTTATTGAGACCATTGATTAATCTCATCTTTATCTTGATATCATTTTATACTTTTTTTTTGAGCTTGACAAATCGGAAGAAAAGTGGTTAGCCAACCTTAATAAATTAAGAAACCACAGAGATAACTTTCGGGTATTCTGCTTTAATGATATGAATTATTTGCATGGCACGAATATCATGTATTGCTAAATATTGTAGTAAGGAAAAAGAAGATAATATAATATACTCCAAAGCTACCTGTTATGGAAACCCAAGCACCAAATTGACGGAGGAAGAAGTGACGTCAACAAAAGGGTGAGTCATAGTTTGTAAAACAAATTAAATTGTGTAGATAATTGACATATTACATATGATAAAATCAAGCAATAAGATTTAACAAATATATTACTTGAAGATGATGGTAAAAGTAATACTACCAACGTTGCGTATTCTGGAAAGAGCATGGATGATGGGTCAATATTAGAGTCAGCAGATTCGAGAATGAATCAAGAAGGGAATAATTTGCATTCGTCATCATCTGTTTCATCTCCTAACTTTAATCGTGAAGGTAATTAAGCATCTTAGTTTCTGCAACATTTCTGAGAAAATCTAATTACACATTTATACATATGTAGATATCGAGCCTGAATATTACGATGCCAAGAAACAAACAAAAAAATTTAATTCGTGGGAAAAATACAATCGACAAGATTGATTTTAGAAATACTTCAAAGAAGGATGTGAATAAATAGTGTGGTTGTACTACTTATGATGCCAGTGTTATGCGGTCTAGTTTTTTATTATATGATGGAAAAGGATAAAAAGTAGAGATAAGTTATTACTATGTATGTAAAAAATAATTGCATAAGCCACAACTACCAACCCTTTTTTAGCTCATACATGTAATTTTCAAATAATTGCTACAGACAACTTACTGGATAATTAGTAATGATGTAATGTTGTATTGCATCAAAAACGTAAAAATAGCTTTAGATTAGCATGTGAATGTAGCCTAAATAAAAATAACGTCTTGATGTAACCGAAAAGAGTTCTATTTGCAGAATTTAGATTTGACCTATCATATCGTATCTACAAAAGCATATAGATACATGAGAGCTAGGGTAGTCATGTGCCTACATATACCTATTATACTGATCGTATTGCAACAAAACCACATTTGACCACGTGAATTCAGAATGGCGCAGTACTGATCTTGTGACACTATTATTAAAGCTGATAATGATAACGGCGCGACTTGCTCCCTCTCCTTTGTCGTCCTAGGACTTTATCTGTTTTCACTTCAACTCTGGTAAGGTCCTTTCATTTAGATTACGTAACTGGACTAGGGTACACGCTACGGGGCAAGTCTCCACCTAATCGAGCGGTGTGAGTTGAAGCCCCGCACACGCCTAACCCTGTACAGGTGTCGCGCTACTGTTTTCAGGCATAATTCTTACTGAGGACAGAGCACCGCTATGGGGTACGCCTCCACAGTTTTGGCTGAGTGGAGTTGAAACCCTGGGTCTGATCACCCTAACCGTGCAGCGACAACCACCTAGTTCTGCGCGTGCTCATTTGCTTCATAACCACATTGCCACGATGCGCTTTCAATAGACAAGCTTATAGATCGAATAAAGTGATTGAAAAATAGTTTGTTAAATTAAGATCAAGAAATAAGCAAAAGAGATTATTTAGCAACCAAAAAAAATTACTAAAAAACAAAAAGAAAATAGATTATGCAAACTCAAAAATAGTAAGCAAAGCTAAAGAAAAAACTAAGGAGAAATTCCAAACTTTTATTATTCAAAAAAAAAAAAAAATAAGTAAATTATATGAGATTAGATATAGAACTCTAAAGATAGCTATCTTTAACTTTGATACTAATACTGCTCTTGCTACTCATCAAATGGTAGCTCATAACACTCCTGATAAATAGAAAATAATTATTTAGATTCCTTGCTTTATGTTTCTTCAAGTTTTCGCTTTTTCTTGGTTCATCATAAGTTGGTGTTAATATTTGTTTATTGATTTTTTATTTTCACTCTTCTTGATAATAATTTGTTCTTTATCCAGATATTCCTGAAGAATGATATCATTGATTTTAAAAATGTAAGGAGCTCCTTCAAAAATACTCCTAATAGCTCATAGTGCTGTAATTCTTTGGTCCATGATGGATTTAATGTAATTTAGTTTCATATGAATGTTACATATATACATAATTCATATTAATCACAAGAAATATGTCTGTTTCAACTCGCTCATTTTGGATGTTAGTCATACTATGTATGTAAAAAAAATCTATTTTATGCATAGGCCACAGCTATGCCATCATTGTGTTACTGATTATCCAGTCATATCAACCCTTTTTTAGCTCATACATGCTTGCCTCCAAATAATTGCTACAGACAACTTACTAGATAATTAGTAATGATGTAATGTTGAGGTTATTGCATCAAATAGCTTTAGATTAGCATGTGAATGTAGCCTAAATAAAAATAACGTCTTGATGTAACCGAAAGAGTTCTATTTGCAGAATTTAGATTTGACCTATCGTATCGTATCTACAAAAGCATATAGATACATGGAGCTAAGGTAGTCATGTGCCGACAGATACCTATTATACTGATCGTATATATGCTCCGGGTACGTACCTGGTATGTGTTGGTATAATAATATAAATAATAGTTTATTCAAACAAAAAATTATAAACAACAAATCGAGACCGCATGCTCCATACATGTATGTATCTCTAAAACACTGTTTACAAGAATGTGGATACTGTATGATCTGTGAACCACACGTTTCTTCAATTAGAAACAAAGAAAACAACACCAAACCCTTTTAAGAAATTTCAAAGCTCATAAATCAATAACTTCCTTCATTTGGAAAAGACCAATTCTAAATTTACAGCCAACGCCATCTAAATCAACCAATCAAAAATAATGCCCGAAAGTGTAAGCATTGACGCAAAGGATATTAAGCCTCTTACATTTTCACCAGAACATTTTCTGACGCGACTAATGTTATTCGAGAGTTCAGATTTTCCCACATTGAACCGATCTGCCAATGTTCATGTGATGTCAAATGGAGAACAAATACAGTGAAACAGGGATTGACATCTGATACAGTATTTCGTTGTTTGTTGATTGGCAAGTACTGTACATACATAATAATGGGCATACAATCGGCAACAATTTGACGTCTCGTCGATCGTATACGAGTCCATTAGCGACAACATTCAAAGTACAGGGATGCAACTAAATAATAATAGATAGATTGATAGATAAGACATTCGCCGTGATCATTCGTTAGCTGTAAAAAAAAGTTCTCGATGACCATAACAGTTTAATTAACCCAACAATTGCGATCCCACACTTATTCTCTCACATAACGTTTTGTTAGGGGTTGGGGTTAGGGTTTTGTAAAGATTGATGGGCGCTGCATACTTTCCGCCAAACGTTTTAATCATAATTTCGGCTGGATTGTTTTACAGTTATTGTCTTGCGGCCCCTTAACGATTATGTTTTTAAAGTTCCACTAATCTCGAGGTGCCACGAAGCTACACAAAACTAACTCCCAAGTGTTGGGGAAATCACATCCGAATAAACAATAATAAATTTCTCTCAAACTTCATTATTCCTTTGATAACCTTTGCGTTTACCCCTCAACCTCACGTAACACAACAGCATTAATCTCACCTGCAAAAGAAAAAAAAACTCAGCCTGACCAACATTACAATCTATTTTTTATATAGACCGTTTGCTACTTTCCACGACTTTTCCTACAGTTAATATTACACACACATAACCCTTCCCCTTGTAGTTTCCCTCTCCTTGTTCTCTTAATACCAGCCAGGCTCCCAATCTCAACCTCTCAAATATGTCTATTGTTCTGTCAGATCGTCAACGAGACGAACTGTAAGTACAGACTAATAATGCTATCACCCGTATTGTGCTTGTGTTGTCATCCAGAGCCTTGCACCTGAGAAACCCACTTCTCAGTCACTTGTCACACTATCGATATTTCTAATAAACTTTTATTAAGCTTGTAATTTGTATACAAATTAACCCATTGCGTGTGATATCGTATTAACTGTGATATCTTGAATCTATTCAAATACACGATAAGTCATAAAGCCATCCTCGATTATCTGCATGCAAATGGCTATTCAGAATCTTTTAATTCGCTCAGACTCGAAGCACATCAAGATGACTTCAATTCTGACCCCAAACAGAAATACTCTGGATTACTTGAAAAGAAATGGACTTCTGTTATCAGACTGCAGAAGAAGGTACAATTTGAATTTCTTTTTTTTTTTTACATCACATTTCCAAACAGACGATCAAGTTAACTACTTATTAAAGATGCCTAGAAATCACAGCATAGAGTATTTGCTTACCCGTTAACTTAAAAGCTGAAATATTCAACATTTAGTATTAACATTCGCATTATTTAGTATTTATTTCATTGTTCAAGTTTAGATCAATCTTTGGCTATTTTCATCCATCAACTAACAGGCTTTTTCTTTACTATTTTCTCCCTTCCATAATACTCTCTTTAGATAATGGATCTCGAGAATAAAATTACACAGATGCAAGAGGAATTGTCTACTGCAACACCTAGGAAACCTACTAGCGCTGTGGATTGGGTTCCGCGTGCGCCAGAGAAATACGCTCTAACTGGTCACAGGAACCCCGTCACACGTGTTGCCTTTCACCCCGTATTCTCTGTGCTGGCATCGGCATCTGAAGATACTACTATAAAGATTTGGGATTATGAGACTGGCGAATTCGAGCGGACGCTCAAAGGACATACGAAAGCAGTCCAAGATATCGCTTTTGATCCCAAGGGCAACTTTTTAGGTACCACTATATATGATGATACGTAACTCGTATCCAGACATCAGTTTGTGTCGACGCTAACCGGGACTTGCTACAACTGACGATTTGCTTCTCGCCCTGCATTTTAGTATCCTGCTCTGCAGATCTGACGATAAAAGTTTGGGATCTGCAGAATGACTACAAATGCGTGAAAACTTTATATGGTCACGATCACAGCGTTTCGTCCGTTGCTTTCCTACCATCTGGAGATACAATTGTTTCGGCATCGCGAGACAAGACAATTAAACGTTGGGAATTTGCATCGGGGTTGGTAATTGCCCATTGAGCTGCGGGAGGGGAAATGGGAATACTGTTCTCCTGTTTTATAATTGACAATTACCGACCGAATAGGTACTGTGTGAAGACTTACTTTGGCCATCTGGAGTGGGTACGATCTGTATCCCCTAGTGAGGACGGAAAGTGGTTGATTACTAGCTCTAATGACCAGGTATGTATTGCGCATTTTGAAAGAGTTAACGTTGAAAGGCTATCCAGGAAAGCATAACAAACACTATTGTAATTAATATGCTAATGACACTTTTTATTTAGACTGCACGCCTGTGGGAAACAGCTAATGCCGAGTGTAAAATGGAATTTAGAGGTCACGATCACGTTGTTGAATGTGCGATATTCGCGCCTACTGATGCATATCCTTTCATAAGAGAGATGATAGGTGTCGAAAAAGATGTACGTGTAACTAAACTTTTTTTTTAGATTGAAATTGCTAAATTCTAATTGCATGTACACTTTTTTTTTTCTTGTAGCCCAAGGGAGCAGCCAAGGCAGAACCTATGCCCGGACAATATATTGTAACTGGTTCGAGAGACAAGACCATCAAGATCTGGGATTCTACAGGACAGTGCGTTAGGACTCTGGTAAGCACATTATTTCTTGCATGACTCTCCCTCTCTTTTTTTAACTTGCTATCTAAAGGGGTGTTATATCATGGTATTAAATGCCTTACTCTTTCACTCTCACTTTTTGACTGTGTAGATTGGTCACGATAACTGGGTGCGTGGTCTCGTCTTCCATACGAGTGGGAAATATCTTATTAGTGCTTCGGATGATAAAACGATCAAGATATGGGATATCAAGACTGGTCGCTGTTACAAGACCGTTGAAGCCCATGCACACTTTGTGACTTGCATTGCGTTTAATCATGGGAACCCTGTGGTTGCTACAGGGTCCGTAGATCAGACAGTGAAGATCTGGGCTCCGTACAGGTGAAATCGGAGTATAATAGGGAATTATTGGATTATGTATTGTGGAAGTATAAAAATGTCTTACTGAATAGAGATAAATTTGAGAATATATGTGTGAGACATGCGATAAAATTGGTTTATATACATATATATCAATTATATAGACTTGTGTTATTTCATATTTATGTAGTTTCCCTGATAGTAAGGTAAAGGTTGTGATTTAAGTTTCTTTTTACCACTTTCCTCCTCCACAACGCTTATACACAAAATCATAGCTTAAAAATGTATTTATTCCTTGCGGCACAAGATGTATTATTGAGAGCGGTGCATTTTCGATATTAGAGGGAATTATAACAAGCAACCTGTTGCTGTGTGTCTATTACTATGACATGTGTTGAGTGAACGCGAAATCAAAAGTGAAACCTGGCATAGGGAAACGGGAGCATAGTAATAGGGGAAATCTGATGAACAGAGACACATTTGTATGCACTTGCTACCTTTATACTTGAGAATGATAGCACTGAGCTCTCTCACACATCCTGTGACGATGCATCGTTGTCTGTAGGTCTTCATGAAGAGATTCGTTTATTGACAATTTTGCTTGTCAAATTGCTTCAACAACATGCTTGTTCGCATAACATTAAGGCAACAAAATAGTTCTTAAAATTTAACCGCCTTTTTACCTTCCCCAACATTGTCAATTGGTGAGAGAGTAATTACAAGTAGAAAAAAGAACGAAATAGATAAACTCACTTTTAAACGGAGACGAGTGAAAAAGTAGATAAACAAAAAAATTCTGAGAGTGAGTAAGGATAGTCGCATGTCACTACAATAAAACACTACAAAAAAAGTATGTATAAATAGAATCAAAAAAAAAAAAGAGTTTGTAATCGATCTCGCATTAATGGTTTGTTGCTACTACTATGCTTATTCACTCTCTATAATCCCAAACACCTGTTCCCATAATTACAATACATAGTCCACTCCTGATGTTAACAAAAAAATCCACCAATATAAAGAATAAATACGACATCTGTCATTACTAAAATCACAGTTATCTATCCAAATAGTCTCTGATTCATGAATAATTAGACATTATTTCATCACTGTCCATTAACACGTCATAGTCTACTAACATTTATCTAACATCAATTTGTTTCATCTTTTGTGTTTGCTGTCCTTTATATTCCCCCATTCCCCACCCCGCCCAAAACTGTCTAATATCTATTCCAACTTCTACCCGGGTCTTCACCACCCGATGCAATTCCACTATCATGTGGAGGCAATTGTCCTGAAGTCTGACTATGATGTGCAAGACTACGACGATCATCGTGACTTTGATGTAAAGAAAGTGGTTGGTGTTCTGTATTGTGATGTTGCGGATAATGGTGAAGCGGATGGTTATCGGAAGGCGTGTATGTATGATCGTTCGATAAACTTCTCTTCATCGGATGCTGTAGTGAGAATAGACTAGATATTGGAGGAAGAGTGACATTTGAATTGCTGGGTGGCGGAGAAGGCCGACGTCGCGGCAGGGGCACTGAGAATGTACGTGTCGGTGTTGGAATATGACGGTGCTGCGGATATTGTTGTTGATTATGATATTGATATGACTGTTGTTGGTGCTGCTGCTGTTGTTGTTGTTGTTGTTGTTGTTGTTGTTGTTGTTGGTGCTGTTGTTGGTGCTGTTGTTGTTGTTGTTGTTGGTGTTGTTGTTGTTGTTGATAATGATAATGTGGATAATGTTGTTGTTGTGGCTGTTGTTGTTGCTGCTGTTGATGTTGATGTTGCTGTTGATGTTGATGTTGATGTTGAGGGTGTTGGTGTGTTATTTTATGTGTGTTATTGACTGAATTCATGGATGGTGATACGGGTAATGAGTGTTGCGACATTCGCGGACTATCAGTAAATTGTGCCGTATAACTAGGTGTTGCTATATTGTTCGCACTGCTACTAATGTTATTTTTGTTATGATTATCGAGTGGAGCTATAGGATGGGGAGCTATAGGATGGGGAGAATGGGGAGCTACAGGATGGGGAGGATGGGGAGCTATAGGATGGGGAGGATGGGGAGCAATAGGCTGATAATGTATTGTACCATCGTTTGAGTTTTGAGGCGGGGTTAGAAGTCCGTTGGTTGTAGACGAGCGACGGCGAGTATAGCTATGAATAGAACGTGATTTAGGTGATATCGAATAATTTGGGTGGGATGGATAATAAGGTGTTGATGTAGAAGATAAAGAGGAATTAGAAGATAAAGAGTCATTTCGACCATAGTGCGGTAATGTCGATGATGTCGATGATCCTGTTGTCATTGCTGTTGTCGATCGAGATGGGAGTGAATATTGAGAAGAATTTGTTCTGGGAACATCAAGAGATGCAGAAGACGCTAGAGGATGTCGACGTGGAAGAATGTATTGATTAGATGTATCAACGGATCGTGATGCTGTTGGAAAGCTAGCTGATCGAGGTGGTTTTGGAGACGAAATAGGTGAGTAGATACTATTACTGTAATGCTGCGGTTCACTGAATAATTCTCCCGTGTAAACAGGGTGGGGTGAATCCGGGTCGCGAGAGTATGATGTTGAGTGATCAACTAAGGACGCTTTGTTATCATCTCGAACAGATCCATAACTGTGATCATCGTAATTATTGTATGTGGATGGGTAGTCGGATAAATGTCGAGGCAGATAGGGTGATCTCATAGTACTGCCGTCTTGCGTCCGTTGTTGATGTGGATATTCAATTGCAGGCTTCAATGGGTGTTGAATGGATGTTGGCGATGACATGGCTTGGCCACGAAATACTCCACCGGGTACATCAACTGATGGGAATGTCGGCCGTCTTTTCTTTTTTGCGTTTTCTTCTTCTAACAAGTCTTGATCTTCACCTGATTCTGTCAGTCGAGTAGGAGGTCGTTTCCTAATTTAACATTGATTACGAACAAAAGCATTAACGTATTGGACTGACATGATATAATATAATTCCATAATAAATGACAATGTAAATATACATTTGTATTCGATGTTCTTTTCTTATCCTTATTTTTACTCCTTGGTCCGAAAATGATCTTGATAAGAAGGTTGATTCTGACATTCCAGGGAAAGTCTTTGGAGAATATACATTGAATACATCGGAAAGGTTGGACAAAATATGGACAACTTCATCCCTGTTAAGAAGGCAAATGAATAATATAATGTTAGTGATGAATAAACACATAGATAAATACATAGATAAACTAATACATAAACTAATACATAAACTAATACATAAACCCATTTATGAACACAAATGTACATACCCTATGATTTCAAAAAGACTGAATCGTAGGCGATATCGACCTTCTACACGCACTGATATGTCACCAAACACAAAGAAGCCACCATCTGAAAATAATAGACATGACGTGAGTACGGAAACAAAAGGTGTACATAAAATGGTAACGATAATTCAGACATGATTTCATCATGCCAACAATTACCCTGGTTATCGATATCTTTTAATTTGTGTAGAGATGAAACCACGGTGCCTGTCAATACTCGTGGAGACATATTATAATGTTCATTATTCTCCTGTGCCGGGTGTACAAGATTAGCACACATGAAATAATATGGACTCTGGAGGAAATTCCTAATGAGAATGAGAATGAGAATGAGAAATGATGATGACAAGGCATAGAGTATAATCATTGACTGTTGACACAAGGCGGTGGGCAGTACTCACTGAGCTTCCTCACTGTATCCTTCGATTTTCAGTTGAATAATGGGCGGAGGGTCAACAGGTCTTCTGTCTACAAACAGTAATCGAGAATGATGAAATTGCGTTTCGTGATAATCAATTGTGACAACAGGACAGTGCTATCATTGTCGTTACCTCTCTCTTTATTACTACATAAGCGTGCTTGCTTTGGTTGTTGCCGTATGATCAACTTGTATTGACTACTACTCGAGGAAATGTAAAGTGTTAACAATAGCTCGTTATAATCACAGACACAACCAGTGTATGCGATCTCTGTTCACCAAGCTACAATCATCTGTACCTGTCCAATGGTCGCTTTCGATTCCAAGTGCTAACAAAGTTATAGGTGTTTAATACAGGGTTCTTTGACATTACGATTACGAAATATACTTTTGTCGGTAGACGTAGTATGAAATATAAAGAGATGATTCGGGAATTTGGCGCTTAGCGCAAGTGTGTATATAAATAAATTATATATACCACTTCACAATAAAATAAAGGGGAGAGTAAAAGAGGGAAAGGAGGGGGAGTGTGGTAGTGTTCGTGTGGAATGTGTCGTGCGAGTGTTTGTATGTCTCAATGTGTGTAAGTTTGAGAGTCAATGTAGAAGAGAGAATAATAATAATAATAATAATATTGGAAGTAGTAGTAAGTAATAAGAGTAGTTAAAGTAGTAATAACAAGAAGAACAGCAGAGTAATAATAGTAATAAAATAAAGATAGTCACAGTCAGTAACTATAATGTATTTAAAATAAAGAAAATAAGCAGCAGCTTAATAATAGCTGTGCTGTCAACCCGAGTGTCCACCTGGTAAATATAATCAATTTCTTTCCCCCTTAAGTAGTATCGTTATCGGTTGTATTTTAATTTGTATCCAAACCACTCCCTGGAATATTCTTCTTTTTTGTGTGTGTTGTGCCGTGTGCCGTGTGGGTGTGGTGTGTTGTGTGTTGGTGTTGGTGTGGGTAGAGTGTGTGTGTGTGTGTGTGTGTGTAGTATAATCGTTTTCGGCTTGTTTTCGTTTTCAGTCTTGTCGTCGTCGTCGTCGTCGTTTTCGTTCTTGTTGAGTGGGTTGATTGCGTGGTGCAGTTTAGCTGATGAATACTACTTTTTAGAGTAGACGGCGGAACCAGGGATGGGTGATATGAGCCTGGTAAGATAATTTGATAGTAAGAGAACAATTGCATAACGGAGAATGAAAAATCAATAATGCAATAAAAAAGTGTAACACAATTGATCTAAATAATATAATATAATGCATAATGTTTATAAAGTATAAATGCTATATATACAAATAATCCCGAAATACTTATTTATTATCCTTTGCGTACCTTCTTATTGGGTTTCAGAACTGGCCAAGAGCAAAAAGGCATGTCAATCGAAACGCATGAAATAAAATAATTAAAGGGTTAAAAAACGGGCAATCTTGTGGTCTATTTATTGTTAACAATGTTTTTACCCTACCACATAATTAATAATATAAAAATACTTTGTATAGAAAAGCTATTAACGTTTGGCTCGGTTATTGCAATGCTCAAAAAAGAACTTTTTTCTCGAAATATCTCGGCTCCAAACACAAACATATTCGAATGCATAAACCTCAATATAGTAATGTATAGCATACATAAACACAATATATATGTTGGCTTGTGGCCAGCCGGCCAAACGTTTTTTTTTTTTTTTTTATGATCTTCGTACTTAGGCGGATGCAGCTAAGTATAGATTGCATTATTTGTATTACCAACTGCGCGGAGTTGCAATTCCGGGCAGTGACAACAAAGAAAAGTGTCACATTTTCTACCTCTTTATAATCCCCTCAAATACAAACATATTTATTCTATATGTAAGCATGTTACAAACAACAACAACAACAACAGCAGCAGCAACAACAACAACAACCCCGCTTCTGTTTCGAGGTTCGAGTAAATGCTAGATAAAGATGTTAGAGCTGTCCTAAAAAGTAGTTTTACTATCCTCTTTGTTACGAATGATAACAGGTGCACAAATAAATGCATCAGTCATGACAAAGAAAATCAGGGAATCAACTATTTGCTTATTTAATTAACGAGTTTATTACGTCACTCTTAACCTTTAACCATTATTAACACTGCCATTAATATTGTTGCTGTTATTATTATTGTCTATTATTATGCATTAATTAATATGGTAATTTAGCAACTTGCTTGAGGCGCTAAGGGATTGCATGTTAACTTTTTTAGTGCGCAGAAAGACAGCCCCGCTGAATATCTTTCTTTTTAAACTTTTTATTCCCATGCATTGGAATTCGAGAGTGATAACACACAGCACAATTGACGGATTACATTGGTCGCCTTTGTGACTGTCACTCATCAATCATCTTATTTGGCTCCGCCCCCCACTTATCTAGTCCAAAAATTGCTTCTTTCGTATGATTACGAAAGTGAATTATTTGTGTAACGCTTATTTGGAAAATCCCGATTGGCCCAATAGTAATCTTTGAAATTTCTAATGTCGCAAGTTTTTTTTTTCCCAAAACCCGAGAGAATTTTTTTATTCTGCAACGGTTTCTTTTTTCCTGATAACCTTATGTTTTTTAGGTAGAATGAGGTGGGGTTGGCCACGAGATGCCTGTCCCTCAATGACCAATTTGGTTGAATTGACGGCGTATGCCATGCATTTAAAGTAACAAGTGTCAAGTGTCAAGCATACATTTGTGAGAGTGGTATGTGATATAATTGGATGAAACGAATTATGTGTCATTTGCTTCATGGTGTGGCATAGCAAATTAGTGACAATCGGGTGGGGTGCTTGCCTTTGTATAGTAATTACATCGCCACTACAGTGAAAAGTGAAAAGGGGAAATGGCCTATCACTTAAATGCATAATGACGCTATCGTCGATGGAAGCGGGAATTTATCAGTTGAAAGTTGAAAAATCATCACCCGATCATCTTCTATGGCCAAAATGTGCATGACTTTTTTTTGTGAAACTTTGCATCTTATGTATTACAAAACTATAAATAAATGCATATTATTTTAATGAGAGGGTATTTATTCATCCGCACGCCAAATTAGGGTAAACTAACGTTAGCCCAGGGATCCAATAACGATTTCTACTCTTCGTAATGTATAGTTTCCCAGAAACCTTAATTAGGAGTGGGAGAATAAACGAGCATCCCTGAAACTCGGATTTCATGTAACGGTAACCTTTCGTTTGTCAGCAAAGGAAAGAGAATTCCAGTTTGGAATCTCATGATAAAGAACAAAAAACCCCCGCTTCCCCCTCCGCCTCCCCTTCTCCGCATCCTCCCTAACAGTATACTTAACTTCCCACGAGCCCGTGAATAATGCTGTTTTCCACCCACCCCACCCCCCGCGCCACTCTTCCCCTTTCTCTCAAAATGATTGTACCACTTTCTTCATATGTTGGTCTGTGATTTACAGTTCACGATTAAAGATGTTCAACAATTCCCATTGACCAATTTCGTAAATAATCAAGAATAGCAAGTGAAACACGCCCCGTGAAACCAGACGTATGCCATTTATTCCAGATCTGCAAGAATACCCATTTCAGATATCCGTATTGGGCGTGTACAATCGGTTACCCAGGTACGCCCGCCCGTTGGAGATTCTTATCGATCACTGGTCGAAAATACACATCGGTATACAAACACATCGTAATTAGTATGCATGACGACATTGTTTGGTGGGTACCTGGTGGATAAATCTGGCAAATGTTGGTCCAAAGAAGGCAGTCAGATACAGTGGGTCCATATTTGTCGACACTTGCTAAAACGTCCTAAATGCATACACCCTTACGTACAAACAAAGAACAAATTTGAAAATGAAGAACCGTTTGTGGGTTGATAAAGTCTACATATGGTAAGTATTGCTACATATAGCACGTTCATCTTACATCTGAGGGGGGGGGGGGAAGCACAAATTTTAAATAACTATAGTCAGATTAAGCTTCCATTTGATCGTTTGGGTAAATTGGAAGAAAAAAAAGCATCAAATAGTCCGCCAATGGAATCATAGGTAACCTAACCTTTTTCTATCTGCCTTTTCTCCCAAAAAAACTAACATATAATCCAAATGAGGCAATAGAATTATTTACCCAAAAGCGGTAAACTTGTTTTGGTCCCAAATCGCTTTAATATGGATATTAAAAAAGAACGTATTCAATGGAATAATCGTTTACACCTAACTTTTCTAACATTTTTGTCACGTGCCGTAGCAAGATGAAGGTCAACATGCAATTATTCCAAACTAGCCACAGTCAATTGTATTGATGGGCTTTTTTTCAAAACATACAATCTAATCAATGCTAGCAAGTAATGCTTCAGCCGTGAGTGGGGTCACATTTCCGTAGTAATGTATTATGTCGTATGTAAATCCCGTTTGAGGTCCCTAGAAACATGTAAATCCGGGATTAACGTATACTGTAAATTAGTTCACCTGATTAAACTCTACTTGTGCAGGCATTAGAAAAACTGTCTGCTTGCGAATTCAATATTTAGACAAACCATATTTATCTTGGGAAAAATCCGTACCTGTTTTACCAGACTCGTATAGGGATCGTAACAACACATACAAATACTCGTGAGAGTTTTATAACATAAAAATCTCAAACTATCCATCTTCATATAAGTTGATAACATTTTGCATCAAACTTATGCCGCGAAACAAGTACTGAATATATGCTCAGCAATGCGACACTATCATTAAAATCGTGAGAAGATGATTTAACCAGTTCTCAAAATTTGGTTTGCTTTCAAACTTTAGTACCTCATTAGTGCTAAAGCTCGTAATTTTATTACTATTATTGAGAATATTGCTGTCGCTTTCAAAACTGTATATGATTAACGGCAAGTTTAAATCGGCTAAGATGTTCTAATGTTAATTAGTTAATAAATTCTTAGCGCAAGCTCAATTCTCAATTCAGGAAAAATCGACTGATATATCAAGTTTCTGTTAGCATTTATAACAATTTATTTTAATGCGTCTTTTTATTATTATGGGTTTATCGAACAAAATCGTCAACTGCCGATGATTTCATCGCGTGAACCGACGGTAAGTTAATTTTGCTACTATGTTATCCTACGTTAGTTCGGTCAATAATCTCTATAAGCGCCTAGCTTTTAACTTCACGTGATTTTTCAATGACATTTCGGAGAATATCGGCATCGCGTTCCTCGCGTTCCTGCAAATTTACTTTTATGTTTGAATGGGTTGTTCTTTTATTGGTAACTATCTTTAATCTGCTGTCGTGTTACCATGTTAGTCTCAATCGCAATTATTGTTTTCGACTTAAATTCAAGTCTTATCTTGTGACAAGCACGTTATATTGCATCCCTAATTATACCAATAGCGATATCTAGCAAAAATCCATTTGTTCAAGTGATATTACAAAGCAAATGTCGAGAAGTTGCAATAGCAATAGTGCTAGTTTAACTTTTCGAACAAGAATTACGTGTCACAAACACCATAAAGCATATACTGTATATATATATTAAAATATCATTTGTCTTCCACTTTGGTTTTTATGCACTTATAGGGCTTGGATGGCTAAATCCTTTATTGATTCTACGACTAACAACTATTTGTTTTAGGAGTCGGCGCACATTCTTTATAGTGAGAATGTAATGAGGGCACAGCTATTAACGTAAATTTCATACTAATATATTAATATTGTGTTTACCGATAATTATTACCTACGAGTACATTATCTACACATAAGAATAGTGTTTCAAAATTTATGTATTATTGTTTTTGTTTTAAAAAACGCGAGTGTAGTTTTCGTATTATTTGTAAATAAAAATTAATTATATAAATAAATTCTCAACATTCTTTGATCCTAAAATGCATTCCTTAACTAGAAACCAATGTGATAAAATTATTAGCTTTTACAAAAATAACCAATATAAGAAATTGGCAATGCTCAAAGTTTACAGAACAACTACTATTAGCATTAGACAGTTTTGCTAATTCTGTCTCAGTTTGGCAGTAGATTTTTCTAATACGACGTTCAAGTTTGTCCCAAAAGATTCTGTCTAGGCCATTCCAATGATCTGCGTACAGCCGTTCTCCTTTTTCTCTGACTAAAATTGTTGCAATCGACAAGGTATTATTGACATACGGGATGAATCTAGGACATGAAAGCCCACGTTTCTCATGATAAAGGCATGATAAAAATTGCTTTACAAAGACAGAACACCCCATTCGAAACTCGGTTTAAAGTGTACGCGTTGGTCCTGGTCACATGGAGGGATCGAGCATGACCGGAGAAAAGCAAATTAGTGATCATTCAAGTGTCGAAATTGAGAGTGCAGTTCCGTGCGTAAGTACAAAGATGACAAAACTCGTTCGCGTCGAATATGTACAGATTTTTTGCTTTGTCTTCCCCTGAATGCTTAAAACAAGTCGTCAATATACTCGGTCCATTTGGGCAACAGATGCGTGATTTAAATATTAGTCTCATAGCTGTACTTATCATGGAATGTATCCAGACAAAAAAGCAGACTTGGCGGGTCCACAAACGGATGATGACATACCAAAGAATGCTTCTTCGATCTGCGATATTGAACAAATCATCGCAAAAGACCTTAACCCAAGAACAATGAATGTATTATGGATGTTATTATTGTTGCAACTAGCTATTATTTGTTCAAACTTTCGGTCAGAGGTTAGGAGTGGTGCAGACCAAACATTATTTCGTACAGTTGATATGAAACGGAGCCGTTCTTGGCATATATAGTCGTTAACCTTGCATTGTTACGGGGCCGTTAAGGCTATGCAGCAATATCATAAAAGAGTGTGAGTAGATTGATGAATCATCACTCGTGTAATTCGATTTCGAGCAGATTCTTGTCTGCATTCTAGTCATAAAGTGGCTAACGCGTCTATCAAGGCCTTAAATAACATTATCCAATGTCCAAATGAAAAAAGAGTTGAGCAAGAAAATCTTGCATTACTGGCTTGGGTATAAAAACAATGTCAAGAAGCATATGCACTATCCGACTGGTGCTGAAATTGATCACGGTCAGTAAACCGAGCTCAAATGTTGCTAAGCAAACTCATTACCAGTTTTATTACATATTAAAATTATCCATATGGTTTTATTTCGGAATTAACCGTATTGACATATATGGAAGCATATCATATTTAATTGAATAAAACTTGTATAAACTGTAAAATTGCCACTAAATCCAAACTACCTCCCTTACCCCTTGTCAACCTCCCCCAAACTTGGCAAGCTGAAATCTGACAAGGGAGATAACTGGTGAGAATCCTAGCTGTTTCTTGGTTTAGGCAAATCCCCAGTAGGTAAGAGCTTACTAGAATATTTACTTTCCTTCTCAAACCGTGATAAGGGTTTTACATCATTATGATAAATGGCATTCCAGGTGTTGTAATCAAAACGGTGCTCATCCACCTCTTCAATAAGGTTACGAATATCACTCCAAAGTATAGGTGTAAGTGGGTGCTTATCAGGATCAGCATCACAACACTGCTTGGCAATTTTCTTGTATTCCTCTGGTGCGGAATCAGGCATCAGTGGTCGTAGTCCATCCATAATCTTGCATATTAAACTTGTATCAAACTGCCTATCTCTAAATGGTGGCTCACCAGTGGCCATCAAATGCATAATAATACCAAAAG
>CAJVPI010000581.1:0-26089 GCA_910592345.1 Paraglomus brasilianum
AAAAAAAAACTTCCGAATTTAAGCACCACTAGGAATTTTGTCCCGATTTTCCCCTAAAAAAAGTAGTGCTTAAATTCGGAAGGATACGGTACTTATTTTCAAGAGCGATCACATTCTATAATAAAGATAATAAAATTATGTCTATAAAAAATTAAACTAGTTACGTTAATTTGACTCTTTGGTTATAATTGTATCAAAGTAGTATACATTGCCGGTATAAACAATGTTGACTGTACATTGAAGAAACAATCATCTACTTCTCTATGACTAATTATGTCAAATGTTTCTTTATGGCGCGAAGGCAGTACGTAACTATAATTACGAACTCTTGGCGGGCTTAGATCACGCCCCCAGTCAGACAGTGGCGTCGACGCGTCTGACACTGCTGATTGTGTTCTCGTCTCTTTCATGGAAATAATAATGTCTTCTCTAGTTATATTAGCCTCCCTAATTCCGGCGTGATGTCAATGTCGATATTAATATGTTTGTCGGCGATCCGGCAGTGTTGCTGTGGATGTGGATGCCAATCGGTTGTCTGCTGACCACCTCTCTTTCATAAATGATATTAGCCAACAGTGCAATGCTTTCAGACATGGAAAAAGTTTCATCATTTCTATGTCTTCAACACTCTCCCCCATTCTGTAGCATGCTCTTTAAAGACACTTCTTGCCTGGATGGTGATATCATTATGGGTATAGGGACGAGAGGATAATACATGTGATTTTCAATGGGAATTGTCGATTATCCATGGTGGGGGGGATGAAAAAGAGTTATACGTGTGCATTAGTGTGCGTGTGTGCGTCAGTGTGCCGTGTCTTCAGTGTGCATTAGTGTGCGCATCTTGTGCGTTTGTGTTGTTATATAGTGTAACAAAGCATAGTATTATATCATGTAATGAATTAGCATGACGCTAAATCGTAAGGGAGAAAGAGAAGGGAGGTGTGAGAGCTGCTCTCCTTTTTAATTTCACACCGTGACTCACGTTCTTTGGGAATGTGTAACTTTGGACATATTTTTTAATTTTATGAGTGGTCTACGCTGCTACTGACGTGGACAAATGATTACATGTAAAATACAACCGAAAAATAAGTAAAACCAAAATAATACATACTCATATGATAAGAAAGCTAGCGCATCTTACGTCATCCTACCTAGCATCATATGAATTAAAACATAACATTAGTAGAAGTGTGATAACAATTAGGAAAATACGTTCTTGTGATCCTGTAAACAGGCAATTAATATGTATATTCGTAAAAGTGACGATAAGACAATCAGCACCAATACACATATCATCCTTCTCTTCCCAGACATTCTTGATACTGTCAAGATTGAGGCGTATTCCGCCGTAGTGAAACCGGGCTCCTGTTGATGAGGCAACACTCAGGAGTTGTCTGATAGAGGAGCTTGCTTCCGTGTAGGATATGAAATGTTAATAGTGAGAGAAAATTAATATTGCTTGAATGTTCAAATGAATAAAATTGTCAAACCTTTAATATGTTACAACTCGCTATTATTCCTCCTGATTAAAAGCACTCTAGCTCTATAATAGATTAAGATTTACCGTTAAATTATTATATAGGATTATCCGTATATGAAGAATAATGAATATAACGGCTCCGCTGAATATGAAAAAGCTATAGGTTTCCTGGACACAGTTGCAATTGCGGCTGCTCAAAAACGATTCCGGAGAAAGGCTTGCCGAATACGAGCGTTTCAAGCTCTCTCTAGACCCGAGCAAAATGTATTTTAGTGGCTCAGTTGGAGGCAAAGGACGGGAAGGTATTAAGCACCAGCCGACGTCTTAAAAGAAAACGCGTGTTGATAAGAGAACTTTTATCATTGAGATCGCAATACGCCACTTCGTCAGAACCGTATTGGGAATTGCTTCGAAAATGTCAGAGATAACCTAGCGACGAGTGGTAATACCGCGCGTTTATGGTAATGTAAAAAAAAGTGTCCCGAGTTATGAATCAGTCTATCGCGACTTTATCGCATATCTTGAAGTTGAAATTGTTAAAATATGATGCTTTCGCAAGTTATGGTGCTTTATATTCAAATTATGAGTCCAAGAACGGATTTATGTGATACTTATCAACGGTTTCGGAATGGCTTACAGTACAATGCTCGCAAGGAAGAAGAAGCAAAAGATTTACTGAAAAAATACAAAGAACATCTGGTTAAGGCTAAGTCAGAGAGAAATATTACAACAAAAATACGAAATTAGTAGAAGAACAAAGATAAGCATTATACCAAGAGGTTAGACTGATTATTGTAGCGTTAATGCTACTGCTCATTACAGTTACGATTGAGCACAAAATGTTCACGTTTCCACAGGAAGGTAAGTAAAATTTATTATCTCAGTCCACGTAAAGTGCAATTATTTGGTACTCAAGATGAAGCAGCACACGAACAAATTAATAAGCAAAGGCCTAATACTAATGGCACACTGAAAAGCATTTAAAGATCTCAATGTTCTTATTATCCACGTATACATCCACAGAACCCAGAACGCAAACCGAACAATTGTATTACGTGTTAACCTGAACTATTTATTGTCCAATTACATTGCACAAAGAAATTGGTAACTTACCTGTTACTATTACCCCGCGTAGAATTTATAAAACATGATCAGCTGACCGTTGCTTCTTTTTGAACTTTAACAAATACGAGTGTCATTGACGAGTGAATATAAATTCACACTTGATAAAACAATTAATACAATTAATGTGAATATAATATAATAATAACGATATTTCAGCAAAACTAAGTTAGTCGATTTCTCTTGTCAAAGAGACATACAGTATATTCATAAATGTTAATTAATCAACTCTCCTTGTTATTATTATCATTTTAATGTTCTAGAGATTGGCCTTGTGACCATAAATTTCAACTTCTTGCGTCAAATGTCAATTTTATACAAATGGGTATCAGTATCCTCTTCGAACATCATTCGTATTCTCACCTTAACAATCACTTATAATGCTTTCCCTTGCTCCGCGACCAAGTTCCAAACGCCTTTACTATTTTATAAGACCAATCGTATTTTTCTGCGACCGCTTCCACATAGTTGAAGACAACACTGACGATGCTGACCGCCAACACGCCATATTTGAGATCTATAATCTCACGGTATTTTGTGACTACTATGGTCAAACGTTGGTGTGAAATAAAGTATTGATTTATAATGTATGAAATGAATGTAGCGTGAGTCAGTTGTAGTGTATCGGACGCTCGAGTCGTTGTTCTCGGCAACTGCGAGCGTTATTGTGTTAAAAAGTCGAATGGTTAGAGATCGAAGACGAGAGTATGATGACAAGCAGCATATAAGACATGAAGCCAGGGTATGGGCATATATCTTTTTGCTAAACTTGTAGAATGCAATTAGAACGGATTTATGCTGAAATACTTCAATTCCATGTGATCTCCATTAAACTGAGTTTAGATCAAGTTTTCTTTTGACGTTTCGGTCATATCGCGTGAAGTCCTCATAGATACTCTTCGTACAAATCTAATCGTAGGAAATTTAACTGTAAACGGTTTCGATGACTGGATTCCCTGCGATAGACAATCGTATAATGTCTTATTTGATCCACTGATACCTGACGAGTTTTTGTCACAAGTCAAAAGGAAAGAAAAGCACCTTCGAACATTTGCCGACGTATTTGACATAAAACTATTAAGTCAAGCCATTAATGATGTATTTAAAGGCAACAAAACGGCAGCATTCGATTGTCTATTTCCTGGACCAAAGTTTACAATTGAAAGAGACAATGAACAGTCGCCTGTTGTTGCTTTCTCGATTAAGAAGTATTGGTTCGAAGATGATGTATGCAATCCTCTCATTGAAGCCATCAATACGTTGATCGAAGATAAGAAGGCCGTAATTATTGATGATGAGGTACTTTGTCCGAGCTTTACTATTTATTTGGTCGAGACTTGTGGTTCTTTTGTTACATACTTATGAGAAAGTAATATGCCTTCTTCAGATATTTGATGCATTCCCATTGTTAGTATTTAGAATGGTGCATGTTATACAGGCACTCCATCATCTAAACTTTTCATATTGGCAATTGGCAAATATGAATCCAATGATAATGGCTTTTGTTCCTCGAAAAAATTACCAAGTCAAAGATATGACTGATACGCTTGAGAGACTTGAGAAAGCGGCAAGAAACGTCTCGCTTGATAGATCCGAAGGTAATCAGATGTTCTTAACAATTTGATAATATTTTGCGGCCCTTACATTTTGATATGAGTATCTCATTCGTTTATAGTTCAATTACAGGACCTTTCTACTGAAGCGCACAAGTTGGCCCAGCTTTCAAAAGAAGCCGCGGAAAGATTAGAAGCCGAACGCATACGATGGAGCAAGCTATATAAACCCGCAAACTATGGACTATCTGGAGTAGCATGGTAAGTCTAAATTAGGTGATGCCATTGAAGCTGAGAGGTATATTTATTATTCTGTCCTATATCTAGGACCTCAATCGCAACATTCCCATTTCAAGCGTATTATACGTGGAAAAACGATCGAGAATCATTTCTAAAGATTTTCAGAGGAGCCGAAGGGGTAAAAAGACATTTTCCGAGGGATCTTTTGGCTTATTTCATACAACATAATACTCACGACTAATTATCTCCATACACTCAGGTAGTCACAACCGTTTTCTTCACTCTTATTTTCTTCTTAGGAATCTCAGTACAGGCATCCATAGACAACTTCGACATAGCTATTAAAACGCACGCAGAAGCTATTCCGGTACATACAAGAGCAGCCATGGGACTACTTGCATTCGAACAATGTCTTCATCAGATATCTAATGTTAGTCAGATTCGTGTGTTAGTCGACGACAATGAATTCAAGCACAGGAAATTTCTACTGAGTTCTTTATTTACTCAGTTGGCAAATGCTTCGCTTGGATTGAAAAACAAGTTGAACGAATTGGTAACTTAAACCATACGAGAGTGGAATGCAAGGGGAATATGGGTAGCTGTTTAGTCTAAACAATATACTATACGTTGAAATAGCCCAAAAATGTCTAGTAATTTATGAAGCGGTTAATAGGTGAATTCAATATAAATGTTATGATAATTAATACTGATGCTATTACCATTCCTGAGTTTCTCTGCTCCCCTGGATTACAATCTAATTGTGACTTTGATTATCATTAAAGCTGCTGGTTATATAGTACTTGCAATGCCGGGAATGTGTATTTTGCGGTTATCTTTGGCGATCTTGATTATTCGACTGTAAACGGGGATTCTCTAATAGTATATCTCAGCTTCTATTCCCAGTCTACAACCAATGACAGAGACCACGGTATACATATAAAAATAATATCACAAGCTTTAACGACCACCTTCACAGAGTATTGTTCCGGATCTTGAAAATCGATACTATAGACATATAGAATAGTTTACTGTGCAATTGAAGTGTAAATACAGCGAGTACCGTATGAAATAAATGAACAAAAAATAATAATAATACAATCAGATATCAGAGGCAATGGATAGGACAATCCTTCCCTCGCGCAAACCATTCTCTTATACAGTGATGGTGATACGAACATAGACAGTTATGCCGGGTTACGGAGTCGCCTAATTAATGGGGAACAATTAATATATAGGGTGGATGTATAGAAAAAAGAAGAAGAGAGGAACATATAAACACGAAAGTGGAAATATTAAAGAAAATATACAAGATGCTCTTTAAGTCTCTTGTAAACAAAATCACAACGCCTCAACTTCCGAAACCCTCTTTTCATACCGCAAACATATTCTTCGAAACAAATGGGACACTCTTGGCCCAGGAGTGGGGAGTCTTTAGGGAGGCTGTAAACTGTCACAAATTTGCAATCACATTAAATAGCAGCCATCGAGAGGAAGATCAACGAGTTTGATGGAAGGTTCGCGCGAAGATCCAAAAAAGGGAGAAATATGCAATTTATGTATATTGTGTGATATTATTTTGATATATCGCCGGACAAGAGGTGGTTTAGTAGGACCCTTTATCCAGTATTCGTATTTGCGTTAATTACCAAAAACGGTTTGCTCACCCACATATTTATACCCGCTAATGTTGTTTCCATTCTTGTTCTCTAGACAGTTCTTAACATGTTCCTCTTCAGCGGCTTTTCCACCCGGAATGTCTTTCATCTGAACACCACAGACAGGACATTCGGTCAATATCGAACTGGAACTGTCGCGTCGTCGTTGCCGGGACATTGAACTGGTGGAGTTTATGGATGCTGCTGTGCTACCAGATCGTTGTCGATTGTGTAAATCGAATGTGCGATAACAGGAATCGCAAACACGGTAGAACGGGGATGTACTCGTATCTGTAACTTCTGATGGGTCCCGGAGGACTTGGTTTGGAGGAAGCGGGACGCGAGCTGTCGAGCAGCGATCGCATACTACTTGTCCACATTTCCTAAAATGGAAGGAGAAAGTTTGTGTGCATGTAACATTGTCAGATACAAAAGGATATTTAAAAAAGCGCATTGGATTTAAAACAAAGAGAAAAGACGTAATGACAATGACCAAAAAAGTGTAAATTCAAAATATTATTGTCAAAGCTTGTAACAAACCTGCAATGATGCCTTCGGGTTATAAACCCAAACTTTTTAAAGCATCTTCGGCACGCAACTACATCCTCATCATTCTCCCACGTTCTTGATAAATTCAGTCCTGTAGCGGAGGCAGTCGCTGTACTCAAAGCCGTCTGAGGCCTTGTTGGTGATCCCAGCCCCGAAGTACCCTCAAATAAGGACGATGAATTCCCGACGTCTTCACTCTGAGGATTAGTTGACCATGCATTCTCGATAGTCTGGAGACTACTGAGACTTGTGGACGATGAAGCTTTGATGTTAGTGAAGTTGGATAGAGTATTATCTGGTGATCTTAATTTATAAAATAGCGAACTTGATGGCCGCTGGGTGCTTGGTGTTGTTGGTATATCTCTTGGACTAAGTGGTGTTTGGATAACGCCATTTCCTTGGTTGTCAAAAGTTTTGAGATGTTCGGCTTGTTGTAGATACGAGGCCATTAAAGCAGTTGCTTCATAGTTTCTTGCTGAGTCGGGGTTTTCTATGATTGAAGATGGGTAAAGTCGAAATAAATAAAAAGAATGAGGCTGTCATCATTATTAATATTTAAAACATACGCATAAATATTATTGTAATAATTGGTGCACCATGCCTACTAGTCCACCTAATTTATCAATAATAATAGTAAATAAGTATATTGACATCACGAACTAACTTTCGATTCCATCCTTGAGAATTTCTATTGCCTGCGTAAAACGTTCCAGTTCATCTGATGCTGATAACCCATTCTCGGGCTTTCCTTTATCGATAACAGCTTTGGCCTTAGCGACATAATCGCTTTCGTCAGTCGGTTCATCCAAAACACGCTTCATAATCCTAATCCATCTTCTCCTTCTGACATAACGTCCAGTAGTACTTGAAGGAGCCTCTGTCCACATCTCTTCTGTTTCATCGAAACTTCTGGCATATTGCCACCCTTCAGCATCTATTCGCGACTGAGACATGTCGATCTCCCATGTGCCTATCCAGACCCACTCGCCACGATCTTTCCCTGAACCACTGCTAGGAAATGGAAACTGGTCTTTTGACATTGGCTTTCCGTCTGGAAGTGACCATGGTCCACACAAATCATTCTTCAGAAGTGCTGAGGTCGAGAATTTGTGTGAGCCACGAAGAATGGGAAAGGATGAACTGCGCTGATTCTCATAAAGAACGGCTGGTATTGTGATATGGATTGCCACGACATCGTATGACTGGTTAGTTACTGAACTATCAGACAGATCGCCAAGTAAAGTAGCTAAAATAAATAAGTAATAACCAGTGTTGGTTTAATACATGCTAGCAGGTGTGTTGGCAAAGAGCATGAAACTGAAACATGAAACATACGTTCGGATTGTGTTCTCTTTCCTTTCCACCATTCGCGTTCTGCTCGCTCTAATATCTCACAGATATGAAGTTCTCGACTTCCAGCAGCAGCATCGTATGCTGTCTCACCAAGTGAATTCTTAGCAAGTGGGTTGGCATTTCGTTCCAATAAATATTTTACAACGTCGACATGTCCCTTTGATGCAGCGTTCACTTTGGATACATTAATAATTTTTATCAGATAAATGGAAATCGTATGCGACATTTCAAAATACTATCAATTATGAACTTACTCAAGGGTGTATGTCCTTTGTTGCTTCTTATATCGACAGCAGCATTTGTATGTTGAAGGAGATACTTCACAATCTGAAGATGACCTTGTGACGCAGCATTATGGAGTGCAGTCCATCCATCAGAGTCTTTCCGGTCAACTTTAGCGTCGCGCATAAGCAAAAACTCAACCACCCGATCATGACCTGCGAGCGAAGCTTTCAGAAGTGCTGTCTAATGCCAAAGTAGTAAACTACTTGTCAGTAATCAACCGTATACCAAACTCATTTTGATTTACAATCCATTTTTAAACTACGTCATGCTTACTTCGCCAGTGAAATCCTCCAAATCCACAATAGCACCTGCAAAGTCAACAAGCCATTTTACTACATCAAAATGGCCTCTGGAAGCGGCATAATGCAAAGGCGTAAAACCTGTGGTCGTTTTTGCCGCATTTGCTAATAAAAAAGAGTTGGTAGTATCTCCGCCTGCATGGAGCGCTAATAACTCTTGTACTTTACGTAGCTTCCCTGCTGCAGAAGCTTCATGTATATTTAACTCCTGATTACTGGATTCTAAGACGTTGTATGATTCGTTTGTTGAATCAGAATGTGCATTCTCGGGCAACTTTACTTCTTTGATATGACTATTCCCGTAAAACTGATGTGATTCGCCGGGAATTGGTGGATGAACAGAATCGGGTATTAGGCATGGACTAAGAAGAGGTGATGATACCATTATCAAATGTGTTGACAGTACGATCAATGTGTGTTTGTTCGAGGTGAAAATGATAAAAGGTGTGGGGAAGAGTGAGCTGGGCACTAATATGGTCAGTTGCACCGAATATTGATTTGTATCGGAGTTTAAATATGGAAGTTTGTATTACCCATTTACTCCATCCGCCAGGGACCTGTGTTTTTGAACAATAAAAATGCGGATACAGTAGTAAAATGATCTTTGATATCGATAATTTGAACAGAAACAAGGGGGGAAAATTTTGTACATTATCTTTTAATTTAAGGCAAGAAAAATTAACCTGTTGGTTTAAATATGCTTTCGTTTCAAGTGAAATTTCCTCTCTTAATTTTTGGCTTTGTTTTTTTAAGTATAGTTTTTGTCTTTGTTATTAATTTGGGAGGTTTGTTGACAAACTGTTCCTTTCAATAGCCATCAGTATTTCAGGAGAATTCTCATTTTGCACTTAATAGATAGCTTGAGGTCATAGTATCATTCTAGTAGTCTCTCAACAAAGCCGTAATGCGGTAGTTTGACGCCTATTTTCGTTGTCTATTAAGCAGATTAATGTTGTGACGAATGTCTTGAATCTTTGTAGCATCGAGTCTCGCATTCAAAAGCTATCAAACATTTTTCATTACTTTAAAGTGTAAAGGAATTTTATTTGCTCATGTAAACATTAAAAGAAATACGTAATTTAATAGCTCTTGGTATGGTCTGTAATGTTACGTATTCTTGTCATTCACTTTATTATTAAATTTTAATAGCGATTTTCGGTGTCGCCCGAGTATGATTGGTGGATACAAATTACGTGACCTCAATGTGATTGGCTGCTGAAATTTTCTATATCGAAAATCTTAGTTATTTGTTATAAGATTTTAAATCGGGACCAGCAAAAATACTTCTTATATCGAGAGCCACTTGTAGTAACAGTAAAGCACTTGTGTACTTTTTTGCATTTCCAACGAGTTGTTCTAGTGTATTTGGTTGCAAATTCATCACTATCAAGCATGTATCTCACTCTTTATGCAAAAGTGTGTGCTGGCATTACTTCAGAGTCTTTTACTTGCTTCCAACGTTTGTTGATAGCATTACGAGACTGTCTGGTGCGTTTATTTGATTTTGGCGTTGTAGTCTACATATGCTTTATAGCAACGACGATTTGATATCTGAATATTGAGATAGAGTACAGGATGATCATTTCGATTGCGGTAATCGTAAGACTTATTATTATGTATTTGACTTTCATCTGAGAAACGATAAGAATTCTGTTTATCATGTAAAAATAAATGAATTTAGAAGGTGAAACACTGGATCGCCTGATACCGTTACATGCCTTGTATAGAGATGGTTTTGCCCCGAAATCTACAAAACTTTTGGCATATGAGCAATGAAAGAATTTTTGATAATGATCTAAAAAATTGGTGCATGTTAAAAATAACTCTGTCAGTGGATGTTATCGTGCCGACTACTGCGGGAAAGCAGATAGTAATCGACACTTGGGATTTCGACGGAGCGTGGCGCCTCCTCCTTCTAGTTAATGTCTGGTTTACAGTTAGTGACCTCGTCAATTCAAGGCTTTCCACTTACGAACTATTTCGTCGTAGAATGACGTTAATCCTAGATAAGTAATCGCTCTCGAGTGTATCGTCGGTTATTATCGAGGGATTATTCCGATAATCTCCCGTCTGGGGTACAATGGTGTATAAATCATAATAATGCGCATCTACATAACAATTAATTATCGTAAGTTGCCACTCGAATAATCGCGGGAGGTGATTATTCTTCATCGATATAGGGTTAGCGGTTTCTCAGCTATACCGATAAGTTACCAGGGAATGAATCATTAACAATGTATTTCAGAGTATATTAATATAGAACTACTCATTTATTTACAATAAAGGAATCGAGAGTAATTAGACATGCTAAACATGCATTTATTGATTTGATCTATTCTTAGCAGCTAATTCTACTGTTCTATCGAATTCTTTAGTATACGATTAGAATGTACTGAAGCGTTTCATCACTATTCTATCACTATTTCAGCACTGTTTTTATCACTGACAGTGAAATGTTCGTGCTACTGACAGCAGTGATTGTACCTCGTAATAGTGACTGTACTTCCGAAATCCGCAAGCTTGCGCTGGTGTTACCGCTGATCGATTTGTGGCTGCGGCACCGTCGGAGAACGCAGAAATAAAGGAGAGAATACGTCATTGATTTGCGTAGCATCACAATGTAAACAAGTTGCTAAAGGTAGATATATTAATTAGCACAAATTAATGAGAACCATTGTTAATGAATCATGGCAGCTCATACAATGGAAAGTAACACTATCAATACTCGAAAGTTATATAAACCCACTATTTCCCCATCAACTTCACAACAGTGAAAGTGCTAAAGCAAGCAAACTCAAGCAAGCAAATAGCAACTGTTAAAACAAACTCTCTTAAACCAAACACTTTCAATAAAACTTACCAACAAACAATGCACATTATAATCAATGGACAATGCCTCAATCTTTGTCAAGCTCATTAGCTCAAAGTTCTCATCTGGGCCTGCCTCAGAGAAGTTTATGAATACCTCAAGCCATATTGGCTGAGAAAGATCAATACTGCCCAATACCACTACCTCTCATCCAGAAAGTGGAAGGTCCAAGCAAACCAGACAGGAGATTACATGGAAATCCGGAGAGAAAATCAAAAAGTGGTCTCCCTCTGGACCACCCTCAATGAACTCCCAATCTGGGGAAAACCAAAATCGACAATTGTAGAAACATTCTCCTAAATATAATTCTTCCTATATTAGCATGACTAGAGTAGAGGACTTAGAGAGTAGTCTAGTGCAAGGGGATGAATTGCAATTGTTGCGGCAGGTCCAAACGATCAGTAATGATAATAGGAAACATCAAACCATACATTGACATCGATCTGGAAAAATGGCTCTGAAAAGTCACAAACATTCAGTTCACACACATAGTAAAAAAGGCGGGCAATGGTGGAAGTGGGCTAGAACTAGGAGACTAGCCTGTGATACAAACTAAATCTGATCAAAACCGCGGGAACTGCTGGCTCAGTATGAAATACTAAATGACCAAATCCAGCAGATAAAAAGGATAAGGAGAGAGAGAGGTTTTTAGAACCAATTTCTCTTTCATTTCGATTGCGGTATTTACCGAAATCTAAGTCCGAAACATTTAATTTATCTTTGTATTATTATTGGACATTAATTGGCTGCGGAGTATAGAAACTAAATAAATAATTTCTAACTCTTATTCTCAAAAATAAATTCAACCGTTGCATAATTCCCTGAAACTCGGTATATGCATAACGAAACCTTGTTAGACTTTCGTCATATTAACTTATCGCAAGCGATTCAATACTGAAAACGATCAGTTCGAATAAAAGGATAATAAATGCAAAATCGTTCTTAAGTCTCCTGAAGCGACTATCGTGAAGAAGGAGCAGAACGATAGAAACGTAACGATATGGAAGCTGGTTAACTATAAAACTTCCGCTACGATAATGAAAACTATAATGAAATAAAACTCTATTTACTATTACGGACATATTAGTTCGTTGGAACAATACTTGTCCGCTGAGAAAGATCATGTTTAAGAATAAAGTAAAAGCGTTCGTAATTGAATACGTTCGCTAAGAATAAGAGTTAATAATGTTGTGTCAAACATTATTACTTGTATCAAAACGGGGCGAGTCTTTCCGTCGGCTCGTTACGTATGTATTCCCTCGTGGTGAACATTTAATAACTTTCTTGACCAACATAAAGGCTACCGATGATGTTAAGTGAAAGAGAGATATTATTATCTCTAGTGCATGTCCTTGATAGAACCGTTGTTAATAAACATAAAAGTAATGGTTGGATATAACTATAACAAATAATATTTCGCTATAACGGTTTCTCACTTAACATACGATCGAAGAGGTAACATCATTACTACATGACATTGTCATCGCGTCCAACTGAGTATGGATAACATTCCACCTAGGTGTTGCGTAGCGGGAAGCTCACTAGAGTATTCGACAAGTTAACTCCCTCACTCGAGAGTGTTCATAATTAGTTTGCTGGTTAATTCACCGAACCGGAGTTCTCCGATAATGGTTGCTAACGGAGTTATATTACTATGAGTTACTTGACTATTCCGTTGTGATGACATTACCGCTCGACGCCAAACGAAGAGTATTATAACATCACTGAACTAAGTTGTGTCGGAGTAATGCTTCTCTGCGCTTGGAAGGAATAGTGTGTTCGGGAATATTCGTCTACACATGTGGTTATCGTGTGATTTGTATAATCGTTAACCCCAATCATGAAGCGATACCGAAAAGAACCCTCGCCTATCGCGTTCACAATATTAATATCTTTCAAAATTATTGTGATACAATATTTAATTTCATTTCTTAGTTTTCAGTGTTTTCATTATGGTCTGGGTGTGTTGTTTTATGAGCATGTTGTTTTATGCGCGACTCTCGTAATAAAATGGCGAATATTTACTCACTTTATTATATAAATACATCTATCTGCGCTCAATAAACAAAATTATTACTAAACATGCACTGTGAGCAAAAAAACCTTTATTGTAATTCTATTACACAAAACTAACTCCCAAGTGTTGGGGAAATCGCATCCGAAATTTCTCTCAAACTTCATTATTGAAAAAACTATCACGTGATTATTTTTAAATTTGGAACTTTGTTGTCACGTGATTATATAGTCTCGTAATAACGATAATAATAAATATTAAACATTTATGTGTACTAGTACCGGATTGGGTTAAATATTAATATGTCGGCTTTATAGTAAACCAAGAACGCATATTAATATTAATATATTTTCGTGTCCGCGAGACCGGTTTACAAACACGATTAATAAGTTGCTATTAGACGAGAATATGGGCACGGCGCTACCTTCAACGCATCAACGATATATTATTCTATTAATAGTCTGGCTAATTTGTCAGCGTTTCATGATAGTTAGTGCAATAGAGGACTCTGACCAGATCAATGACATTTTAGCGGCAGATTCCCCATCAAGAGCAGAATTAGAAACAACCGAAGCGGACGTATGTATAACTTCTCGGTGTCTGATCGCAAGCTTTGCTTTGTGTTATTGTTTCTCTTTCACATTATGCTATTCTGTATTGTACCATCATACTAATCCTATTACAACTTTATACCATTCCTTATTGTGGTTATACTATTCCTTTTGCTGTCTCCCCTCTAGCCTACCTCGAAACTCTCTAGTTGTAACGAGATAGATTTCATTTGCAAGTACGAGCTATTCAAAAAAAAAGTAGATGCCAGTCGCAATGGAATCCAAGAAGATTACTCACTTACAATTGAACAAAAAGAAGAACGAATATCTAGACTGGATGCTAAACTCAAGGGTGTAACCGCTCTCCTAGACTTCACCGTTGACGTCTTGCGCTTATTTGACGGGACAATTAACGATTCCATAATAGCCAAGCCGAATGTTGAATTGAAACAAGAAGCTCTTAAATTAATTTACAACTTCAAAAGCTCGATTCTAAACATATCAGGTGTTGACTCGATTGAGAGTATTCTATACGGTGATTACCCAGATAAGGAACAAGTAGAAGAAGATTCCCTAGAGCACTCAGAATATAAGCATGATTCTCAAGATGGTATGGTTGACAGCGTACTTCAGGAAGTTAAGAATTCTGCCGATTTGCTCGAGGAAAGAATGCATCACAATGTATATAGACACGGATCGGACAATGGGAAAATACATGAAGTTGTGGAGACTGTTGTTAGACTTGAAGAGTTGGAGGAAGAAGAAATTGAAAATGATGATATAGCTGACGAGAGTAGAAAGCATGATAGTGAAGATGGTTCGCATAGCCATGGACATGCGAGAGTGATTACTTTGATTGACAAAGAGCATAATGAATACGTTTTGACAAGGCCTAATGATTTGACAATGTTCTATGAAGGTGAGAGTTAGTTGTTGTAGACACTTGGAAGAAATGTTACAATATCATTCATTACGGTTTGAAGTCGTATGGTTATACTCACTGTCTTCACGTATTTGATTAATAGACGCTCGCTTGCTGAACGATATAATACTTATAATAGTTGCTGCGTTCGTACTTGGCTGGCTATTAAATATGATTGGTCTACCTGGTAAAGTCTACAACGAGTAATATATTAACTATTTGAAGTCTGGTTTAACGGAGTATTCCCTTCCCATTGATTAACTTGTTGATACGGACCATTATTTTGCGAAGCGACTAGAATAACTAATACTTGGAACAAAAAAATAGCAAAGAACAAGTAAATCTTTAGCTTGTTCTGAACGTTAATCTTTCCACATATTGTCAGATGAATTGCTTTAATATAACTTCTTCATAAGGCTTTCTTCGTTAAACCAGACTTACCTTATAGTATGATATTGATCATCTGACATTGTCTCATCACATTCTCCCAAACCTCTCGTTTTCTACTGCCCCTGTCAATTCATTTTAGCATTCCTTGGATACATTCTCGCAGGCTGTTTACTTGGCCCAGCAGGATATAACGTAATTCAAGAACTGATACAAACCGAAACACTCTCCCAACTTGGCGTAATATTTATCGTGTTTATGCTAGGACTCGAATTTTCATTCGAGAAAATACGAAGAACGTGGACATTTGCGCTCGGCAGTGCGTCATTTATAATACTTGTGACATTGACTGTATCACTCTTCATTGGATTCCTTGTTGGGTCGAACGGGAAAGAGGCAGCGTTCGTGGGGATGTGCATATCATTTTCGAGTACGGTTGTGGTTGAACGATTGAGGTCTCAGGATCTTGAACAGCTGTATGGGCCTTTAGTGATTCAGGACATAGTTTTTGGGTTGTTGTTGGTAAGTTCGATAGATCATATGACTAAGGGTTAGGCTTATTGAACTCACAAATGGCCCACAGAATGTGATTATTTTATTTATAGTTTAATGGCGATATTTGCAAACATCTCTTACTGACAATACTTCTATTCTTACACTAGGCTGCTCTACCTGCTCTGTCCAAATCAGGCATCCAAGCGATTCTAGCAATCGGGAGACTTTTTGTTTCTCTCGTCATATTTGGAGCATTCAGCTTCCTAGTTTCGCGTATTCTAGCTGCCTTACCTCTCAAGAGGGTTAAAGGGACAAACGAATTGTTTCTTCTCGGTGCAACCTCACTCTGTCTGCTCATGTCACAAGTCGCCAGTTTTCTTGGTCTTGGCTTCGAAATTGGATGCTTTGTAGCAGGAGTTGTCATACATACTCGTAAATCTAATTTTGAATCATCGATCAATATAATTGAACCCGTGAGAGACATATTCTCCTGCCTCTTCTTTGCGAGCATAGGTATTCATATATATCCTTCCTTTTTATACAACGAAGGTTTACTACTTCTTTCTCTTACTGCTGGCGTTGTAGGGTTTAAATATATAATTGCAGGAGCTGCATTGTTTACGTGCGGATGGGATGTTAGGCGAGCAGCGGTTATGGCGATTGGGATGGCACAAATTAGTGAGTTTGCATTTGTACTCGGCAGTCGTGCTAAAGCTACTGGCATCATCTCGCGTGAAGTGTATTATTTGTTGTTGACAACAACGTCGTTGAGTTTAGTGGTGACTCCAGTATTATGGAACATTTTTGGGTCGGGACAAGAATCATCTCACTCTAGTCATCGCCCAACCAAAGATAGTGAATTTCCACTTCCACTTCCATTTGCTGCCAATAGCAGTGGGAAGTATGAATGATTTAGTAAATTAATTATTAAATATTTTGGTGCCGGTAGGAGTATTGTAAGTAATAATGGTACAGAATAGCAAATATTAATTATTCCAGACATTTTACATGTCAAGAAATATTGTGATATAACGTATCTGTTAATTTTCTTATTATTCTTATAGAACAGCCTTGTGCAAAGAGAGTATAATAATGAATTCCGTGTATACTAACTAAATAAAAAGAGATTCCATCTATTGACAAATTTAGTATCAATTTCAAACGTGAGGTTTCTTTTTTCAAAACTAGCCAACTCCTTGTTGCTGCTTTGTCACCAGGACTTGCTGATCTCATAACTAACATTTAACTTGATTAAATTAATAAATTAGTATTGAACCGAATATTTAGTCTTCTTATCGAGCATACTCAATTGAAATGTGATTTAAACGTCGAATCCATAGTCAAGTTCTATATAGTATATAGTCACAACCTCCAACTAAATTTATTCCAATATCATAAGTTATATTAGTATTAGTAATACCCCTTTAGTCACATCACGTGAAACCCACATGCTAAGAGAAAATGAACGCCTATCATAATCGGTGACGCGAAAATTGCGCGCTAATAAAGATAACACGCTACGTACTCAAGCTGAAATTGCAGCTCATTTCAATACTAAGTATGATCTCAACATTGACCGAACAACCATCAGCAAGATAATTAATAAGAAAGATAAGTGGCTTTGTGTTGAAGGAGGATCTAAAACTGGTTTTAAACATCATCAAGTTAAATTCCCTTTAATAGAAGAGGCGATGAGCATTGCGACATCTAAAGGTGTAATTCTTACAGAATCTTTGGTTACAGAGAAGGCGGAATTGTTTGCTAAGTTGTTAGAGATTTCCGAAGACGAATTGTCATTTTCTAATGGTTGGATATTTAAGTTTAAGCTACGAATTGATAATGACTCGCGTGCATACAGATTGCACGGCGAAGCAAATTCAGCCCCATTACAGACTCTGCCAAGAAACTTCTTTCTCGACATGATCCAGATAATAGATAATATCTATAACGCCAACGAAACAGGCCTATTTTTCCGCATAATGCCAAACCAAATGCTTGCAAAACGCGCATTTGCTAGAAAAAAACTTGTGAGTAATTTTTAAAGGCAACTCTCTGTCTGATATTGTTTACCATTACTAATATTATTAACTACTGATTTTCAAAGGATAAACTGTGCTTCTTGCAACAAATAGTACTGGTAGTCATAAAATAAACCTTTAGTCATTGGCCATGCAAAAATCTTGAGGAATTGATATGTTGAGGCTTTCTGTAGTATATAAGTATAACTCAAAGGCATGGATGTCTGGGATTCATCAGATTGGCTTGCCATAACAATACCATAAATATTATTATGTCATTGAAATAAAGCATGATAAAGAGTCAAGTGCATGCTATACCAACAACAGGTCAACAACCAGAAGACAAGTTTGAAGAGTGGTTGGAAGAAGTATATCAGTCAACATGGATTACTATGGAATTTACCTGGACATGAACTCATACCCTTCATACTACCGTAGAGCACTGAATATAGTACCCCGGGTACATATCTAGAACACCTCAAGTTTTTGAATTGTACCCGGGGGGATGTACCCGGGGTACTATGTACGGAGGAGGGTACTATTTTAGGGGGGTACTTTGAAATTCCTCGCATTGTACTATTACCATAGTATATGTAACACGTGACGTACGATAAACTATTTGTACCCGGGTACATTTCAAAAACTTTACCAAAAATTCCTGAATTGTACCCGGGTCCTAATTTAGGGGGATACTATTTAAGGGGGGTACTATATTCAGTGCTCTATGGTAATACCCTTTCTTTGATGAAGATAACTTCAAGCACAGAGTACAGGGTATATGCCATCTACAATAAACATTAAGGAGGAGTTATTATTATCACTAGGTATAGTCTCATCAAGTTACAATCCATATAGTCAAGACTATGACATAGACAGATACAATTACCCAGTCCAATGCCAAGACCGATTCTGGGAGTTTGCTAGGTGGATCATGGGACTGGAGTTTGTTACTATCATCTGCACAAATTAAAATCCAGCCTACAGAGAAGCAACTGCAATGGATTCTTACTCATGCAAGCCATGAGTTCATAGAGAGTCAGGAAGCAGTAGCAGCAGCACGATGACAGAGTGCATGCAGTCCAATGATAGAACAGCTACAGGAAGATATCACATATACATATATAGTAGCTAGAGTATAGTAGTTAGAGAAGGAGTAGGAGAGTTAGAAGTAGAAGGACAGAGTTAGCAAAGTGGGAGTTGATAAGACTGAAAATAATTTAACTGGGATTTTTATTGGGATGGATTGGAGGAGGAGGTCTGGGGAAGAGGATATATGGATATAGAAAAGAGATTTTGTCCAAATAAAACTGGTATGGTGCTGCATGCACAAACCACTTGGTTACTAAATAGACATCAGGTAGAATATAAGAACAAAAGAATGGTTTAGAGTATGACAAAGGAGTCAGATTAGAATGACATAGTAATAGGAAGAATGGTTGAGAGAGTAAAGCAAAATATGCTGAAGAACTTTGACTTAACTGAAGCATATTCCCTGGGTAGAGTGATCATAAACGGGAAAAGAAAATATTGGAGGAAAGTTTGTGTCAATATATGAGCTAAATAAGGGTTGTGAAACCGATCTAGAATGTTGTCGCCTGCCTCCACTGCAACTCTGGGTAGCATTGAGGGAGTAGCACATAAATAATAACAATAGAAAAGTGATCTAGAAAAGCGAGACGGCATCCATCGCTGTAAAAGTAACAACGTATACTGAAGACAATAACAGCGGCTAAAAATAGATCAATTAGTTCGCCAGAAAGATATATAATCTCAGCTAGAATCGGTGTGCTTCGCAGTATTGAATTGATTCCTTAAGTTTCTTTTATTTCATAATATTATTTGTTAATAAACGAGTATCGCATTTACTCTGAATTTGTACTATTCATACCCTATTCTCTAAATTAGTCGGTATATCTGAGAAATCGCTAATCCGTATATCGACAAAGGATAACCGCCTCTTGTCCCGCGATTATCTGAGTGGCAAACAACGATATTTAATTGTTCATTTAGAAACGCGTTTTATTCCTATAAAAATACTATTGTACCCCAACGGCAGACTAGGAAATAATCTCACCCTAGAAGTCGACATACGACGCGAAGGTTTTCGTAAGTGCAAAACCTTGATTTCACTAACTGTAAACCGAGATTTATCTAGGAGAGGAGAAGCCACGCTCTGTAGAAACTAGCTAAATACCAAGTGCCGATTATCATCTGCTAGTCGGCACAACACTTTATATTTAAGCATCGCCGCTAACTAACGTTTTCAATAGAGTTTTGATCTCGGTTCCACAAAACAGTTGCAATAGGCAATGAGATGTTTTGATCATCTGTTAAAAAATATTGGAAGAGCGGCGTGTGGTGATTACTTTGGATTCTGTAAAACGGCGTCCTCGTGAATTTTGTCGCTGTTATACCGTGTTCCTTCTCTGCTATCTCTATAATTTTCTTGTCTTGCTTCGTCGTTGTAGTGTGTAGCCGAGGCAGTCTTTTCGCAGTACTTAATTCACCCAATAATTACTGTAGGTGAAACGGCCAACATTTTCTAATCATTAGGGGAATGCCAATTACCTGTTGGCAGGAAAGATTTTATAGTTTATTCCAAAGAATTGGTAATTCTCGATATACTCGGCAATTGTCACCCACGTGCACTAATATAGGACGATCTTAGCAGTAATCCATCTCATTTAAAAAAAAATGGGTTATTCTTCACTAGCATCGCGGGCGTTGCTTCGCACTGGTGGACCCAGAATTACTAATACTTTGCAAAAAAGGTGGATTACGACCGATAGAGAGGAAAAGAGTATATCGGCAGGTCGAAAAGTTTAAAGTTTTCTTCACAATTGCCTTATCTTGGTTTTCTAACCTACTTTGTTGTTTCGTAGGTGGAAGTCAAGAAAAACCGTTCGATTCACACGAACACATTTTGAAGATTCTTAAAGAGTCCAACATGATGACTGGTGAATAAAATGTGCTTCATCAGTAGAATATCAACTCAGACTTAATCTGTGTCTATGTATACACATTTACAGTTAGCTATTCTCAGTCACAAGGAGTTGAGGGGACTCTTAGACATAAACGTCTCTTCAAGTCAGGGGAGGCATGTAGATCTTATACGGCACTAAATAGACTTTCGAGAAGTGGCTATTCTGAACTTGGTCTTTGTTTGTATGTTAACGGCAAATGTCTTTGCTCTCTTATCGTAATTCATATAGCTTTACGATCCAACGAGTTTGAGTGAAGAACAACCTCAGGGTCGATATCGCCCAGCAAGACGTAACATTTCTGAGGATGTTTTTGATGTATTGAGTTTAGACCCATTGAAGGAATATAAGGTTAATCAAGTTTTTGTTACAAAGTTGCTCGTGATAATGACATTAATAACGGTTTAACTTTCTTATAATAGAACTTTACAATATTGTCAGCGTTCGTGTCTGATATGGGGAAGATACTACCCAGATCAAGAACAGGTATATAGCCTATATGTTTAATTCTGAAGAACGACAAACCGTCGAAACTCATAATTGTTACTTGCTTTGCTCGCTCAAACTAGGGCTGACTATGAAAAATCAGCGAAAGGTTGCTTTGGCAATCAGGCGTGCTAGATCTCTCGGTAAGTTTTCAAGAACTCGCTATGCCGTTCTTTTCGAAATATGTAAACGTAATTTATTAATGTGTTTCGTTGTAGGTTTGGTTCCGTCTACTCATAGAAGAAATATTGCGGCTGAAAATAGTCAGTTCGCAGTTGGAATCGGATTACCTGAATTGTCTTAATATTGAAAGACAATTAAAAAGTGTGTTATGGTTTCACACAATATGATTACAGGGATGAATGAATGAATGAATGTATCAGACTTTAAGCATTCCGTGCATTTATAGTGGTGCTGTGGTCTCCTCTTCTAGCTGAGCGAATTCGGCTGACCATTGGAGCATTAGCGTTGTGTATTTCTGAATGGTTGCCTTTTTCTTCTCGGTATCTTGCTGCAGACATGCAATCTCCTGATATAAAATAAAGAACATTCCATTAACAGATATTCATAATCATCATTAACGATCGAAATTAACGATCGGATAGAAAATTTTCAACCTGTTTCAAAGTCTCTTCTTCACTCTTATCTCTTTTGGATATTATTATTTCCTCAAGAGCCACTTGCATCTTTCTAGCGGTTTGTAGGAAACTACTAGTTCGTATTCTAACAGCGTTCAATTCTTTTCTTTCCTCTTCGTCAACATCCACGTATTCACGTATATGTATAGGGACATTATTGGCCGTGCTACTATCTGTGTTTGTCTCGACCAAGAGAACTCTTGGGACTATTTCTTTCATACAATCTTTCATTTCTTTACTAAGCTGTTCAACAAGACCAGAAAGTGATTCTGTCGTCATTCTTTTGATAAAATAATAAAGTGAATGGCTTATTTTGCGGAAAGCAATTAAATGGTTTAAGCATGTGTAACATATAAACATTATTGTCTGGTAATATATCCTTATACGAGAATAGATGTCTATACAAATTCTACATGTGTCAGTAATAAAAATGTTCGACATTCAATATTTTGAATTAACATTTTTGATTCAGGTGGTTCCCATTTCCTTATCTTTCTTAGACAATAGCACCGCTTTCTTTTCTCACAAAGGACAGACATGTCAATGTCGTGTGATGCAACGCTGACATTTTTGACAAATTAAATGAAATAACATGACTAGTAAATTCCCTAACAATTGCAATTGCATGTTCTCTCTCAATGAGTAGAATTAACAGGTAATTCAGAGACATATCAATTCCATTTCAATATTATATCTCGGCTTCATCTCTGCCACTGACACAAGTCATCGCTCGACGTATTTCACATGCTCCATATAGTAATAGAGCCATCGTGCCATATACATCATTGTAACGAATAACCAACATACCTTTGCTCGAATTCACTGGATCCATTATTACATCATACACATTCGCCGCGAGATAGAATAATCACCAAAACTTTAATTTGATCTTTGAAAGGAATAATAATTTCAATGTAGCATGCCTTCTTACGCCTTACATTGCTTGACGATGAATGTGAATGTTAATGGCTTTGACTAAATCGACAAAAGTATCAAGTCTTGAATATAGGATAATATTAATATATGATTTCAATGGTTTAATTTTAATTAACAATAACAATAAGACATTTATTCGAATTGCTTGCCATTGTTTCTTGATATCAGATGAGGGTCAGGATAGGGAAAATGCAGCATATATCCTAATAGCATAAGAAACCAAGACAACGTGCGCTTTAACTCCTCAAGTACTGGTACGCATACCTATGATTGGGGAAGGTATCCAATAGCTCCGCATAAAGGTTTTTCAATTTTGGCCAATTCGTATGTTACACAGCAACCGTAATTGTACAGTGAGACGAGATTTCAACCATCCTCCTACAATGAACCAAATTTTGCCGCTCTCCAAACAGTTATTGTGCGGAGGTCTGCCCTGTTGGCTTACCGTGAAGATGGTTTTTATCAACGGAATAAAATACGCCTGGTAAGTCGTTGCTTAGGAGAAAAGGACCGACAACTACAACTTTTTACTAAATCTCGCATTGATATCTAATTGGCAAACGGTACTGCTCTAGCGCAACTTGTATCAAGGGCCACAGGTCAACCGCTTGTCACCATGGAGATCGGACCCTCTATGAGATCAAACGAAAAGGTCGACCGATAACACAGTGCACACATTGTCGAGAACTTCGCAAAACACAGAGAGTCCATGTCAAATGTACATGCAATGAGCGTAAAATTGGAGACGGTAAGCAAATATCGTTACTGCTACTGTTTGTAGAGTCTTCATTTCTGATATATCAAACGGTCAATTGCAGTAATATTACCAGGGACTCAAAGTGCAATTTCACTCAGTAATCCAAACATTGATGTGTCGAGTTTAACTGGAGCCAATATTGGTCTGAATTATAAGCATTCAGGTAGGAATGTTACTGTTAAGCAGCCACCGTTAGTTTTCTATCTCATACTAAGTATAACAATGGCATTTGTAGTTGAGGCTTTGCTGAACCCTTGTAGATGTAGGATAGGAGCTAAATGCATTTGCTGTCGACCAATTGATGAAGAGAAGGATTCATCGGGTCAACGACGTCGGAGACGTAGCAAACCTAATAAACAATGCCATATGAACAATAATAGTAAAGGAAAGAGCAATTCACCCGAGGTTGTAACCGTTCGAAAATTGGCACCACGTCTATCGTTTCAAGAACCTTCTAGTAATTCACTCTGTCTACCCTCATCGACTGTTGTCGTACCGGATAGAAATGAAGATATCAGTAGCGTCTCGTCGAACACGTCTGAATCTTTTGAACAAATCGAATTGTCGATATCCGATTCACAAGATTTATTATCACAAATCTCTCATGAATCGACTACTCCATCGCCTCAAGACTCCCTTGAGCCGTGCTTGTCCCGTCAAGACGATGATTGTGAAGATTATGCTATATATGAGAGTGAAGTCCTGGGTGAGACTGTGACTCAGGGTTCTTCAGAAGATCTTGTTAACATGATCTATCGGCCATTTCAAAGTTGTGCATCTACGTTTGATGATGGAAGTTGTTGTGGGACGCGTGCTTGTCATTGCGGTCCATCGTGCTCTTGTGATGGGTGTACTACCCATTCACAATCAGGGGAGCGGCGTAGTAATTTAGCTTCAAGTTCCATAGACAGTAATGAATGCTGTCGGATAGACATAAAGAAATTGATAAATCCAGAACACTCAGTAATAATCGATGAGGATGGGGTAGAACTTTGTGGTTGTGGGTGCAAAAAGCCAAATTCTGAATGTTCTGATTGCGTTGCTAGTCTTTGCGAAGGTAATGTATTCTTATCTTTTTGCTTTTGTTCTATACAATACCTTTCTGTCTTTTCCAGATTCAGGTTTGCGCTATTCACATCGAATTCCATTTCTATGTGCAGAATATTTGTTACATCAACCAGCCTTGTGAAATGCTGGATATTTTCATTATTGCTTAATAATACAATGTAAGTCTTTCAATTATTGTCAATTAAGCGAGGATGGTAGTATGCAACAGGGTGTGTATCATAGCGTATGTGTAGAAATATTAAATTGTACCATGTTCATAATATACTTGAGATTCGTTTGGTCAGAAAGTTTGTAGCTGGATTTTGTCTCAACTATTGAGTTTTGATAGCTATTTATCCATGGCTCGCTCGCAGCGTCATTCCGTGAGCCAATTATTCTGTGCCACAAACGTAGTCTAGTATTGACAACACAACTGTGAATGAAAGCGCGCGCATTCTCGATTGACAGATTCATCGTCGTCACTTAGATGACAATTCAATGGAATAGATATCTGATATTGAATCCAAATAACCGAGACTAATATAGTCACATTGGGCAGACTGCAACAAAGGGAGTTATGGGAGCTGATGTGGCTGAAATCAACTGAGACTTGTTTTAGTGGCACACTTTGGCTCACACAACCTATTATAATTATAATTACTATGAACTAATTTTTCATGGCATTTTAAATATACGATATATTTAATACTGGTAATGTACTGTTACGTTCGGCAAAATTAGCTCAAGACGTAGCTAAATTTGCAGGCGCGCTCTTTATACCTCCTATTGTTAAGGTATAAACTCTTACTCGAATGTTGTGCTGAAACTATTTAATTAAATAAATAAAAAAATTATTATTACACCGATAATCAAACTGTTCTTTCCTCTGATACTCCAGCTAGATATTAATCTAACTGGATATACAAGCGAGCCGGTTATCCCTGTCACAGCTTCCATTATATCACACGATAAATGGAAATATTTACTCCTTGTTTGTCCAATACTAATACCATCAAGGCTGCCTTGCCTGTTGTTCTTGCGGATTTTCATGCATACTTAACCACTCAAGCTGGTTTTTAGCTGCCAAGACTACCTGTCTTTTAGAGGCCATTTGTGACTTGTGATAATTAAGGGATCCCAATCTTTCAGGTGCCGTTTCCTTCCAATATGAGAATCCTAATGCACTATTCATTGTGGTCATTAATATTAAGAAGATTTCGTAAAAATAAAACAAATAATGTCAGTCCATGTATATAAACCGAGAACTAGAGTCAGGGGAAAATCAGATAGCAAACATATTACAATAAATACAGTGCACGAAAAAAGTTTTTGGAATGGCGTTTTTATTAATTGTGTAACGAAAAATAGTCAGAGAAACATGAAAATTTACAGATATGTTCTTTATAATACACTAAAACGTTTTACTTATTGTTGCTTAGTAGCTTATCTTAT